>JBBBDQ010000345.1:995000-1107500 GCA_037127315.1 Ascarosepion bandense | reverse complement strand
AGCATTATTAATTAACTATTATATCTACTATATTTTTGTTGCTAAAAAAAAAAAAAAAACTATATGTATATATATTTTAACAATTTTGTAGATTTAGAAAATTATTAATATTTTAGACGGGGGGGGGGGTAGAGAAAAAGAACGCATACATGAATAAACTTACAAACATTCACATATGGAGAAATATTCACAAACATTAGTAAGAAAAAAAATATACATAGTAATATACCCATGTATATATACATACACAAATTTCAAAATTTAGTTTTTATCGAGATGTCAATTTGTCTGTTAACTTTTAGGCAGGCTAAATTGCTACATATTGGATACAGTCACGGCGGATTCATAAAATCACTGGCCTCATATGAATGGGGTCATGATAGACATAATCATATTTCAATGCATGAACACATAAGCGTGAATAAATATATACTTACGCAAAACCATAAAACAAACTTAAATGCGTATGCATGTATAAAACGTCATGCATATATATATATATATAGAGAGAAAGTTCAATACTGTTCATATGAAGTTATGACTGTAAGCCTCGGTTGTTTAGCTCGCGTGTGCGTGTGTCTCTGCGCATGTCAATGGTTGTATATATGTAAAATTATGTCTGTGTATGCGTAAGAGGCGTCATGACAAAAATACATATTCCCACCAAAGTCAATCCCACCTTCAACAAAAGTTCATCAATATACGTATCTCCGTATACATCCAGTATTTTGAAATAAAATTAAAGCAGTTAGACGATCAAAAAAGCATGAAACTTAAGAAATCTATCTATCTATCTATCTATCTATCTATCTATCTATCTATCTGTCCATACATACGTACAGATATAAATATATATACACACTTACAAATATATATAGAAATATACATAAATATAAATACATACACAGAAATATACACAAATATATATATATATATATATATATATATATATATATATATATATACACACACACACATACAAATATATACGTATTACATATATATATATATATATATATATATATAAACACATACATACACACACACATACGCAAACAAACATATATATAGAAACATGGACACTTTAACAAACATATATACATGTGCGGACATATACACAAATATACACACATACACAAACACATGCATGTACACATATACCCACACATATATACACACACATACACATACATATATATATACATATAAAATTTTATATTACTAGGATTTTCAATTGTGGAGACGGTACAAATATAAACTATGGAGCTAACTAGACAGTTATTATGTAAAGGGCAATCTTTAGGATTTCTACAATTACAATTGCTGGTATTAGTACCTTTGTCTCTGGTACGATCACTTTGAGAATTGTGATTTACAATGCTTTTAGTATCATAATACTTTTTGAGGACTTTGTTGTTATGTTTTTTAATAATTTTTTCTAGATTATCCGTGCAACTGTAGCTTAACTTGAGAGTATTGTTGTTAAATATTTTACTAAGAGGATTAGTTTTTGGAAAGTGTTTGCTAATTAATTTTAAGAATTTATTTCCTACTTTAGTTTTAACTAACAAATTGTAGGGAGGAGTAAACCATATTATTTTTCTAGATCTTTTCTTGCTATTATCATAGTTAGTAGGGTTTTTGTATTTAAAATCAGCGGCCTTATAACCGCTGTTTCTGAGTGCAGAATTGTAAAATTTACTATGTCTATCAAAAATTACTTTACTAGAAGAGTTGTTGCTCAGTCTAGATTCGATAGAAGAAGGTATATGTTTAATGACTGATGGGGGATGGTTGGAATGAGGATTAATGCATACAGGATTAGAGTTAGCCTTCATGTAAGGTTGGAAAGAATTATTATTAAGGTCCAGAGTAATATCTAAAAAGTCTACTTGTTTAATGTTAGTCGTGATTTCTACTTTAAGCCCTAAACTCTTTAATTCTCTATGTATTATCTTCCTAATACGATCTACCTTAATTTTAGTGGAATCTCTAACAATCAGTAAACCATCATCTCTATATAAACCTATACTATCCGTATTTATACCCTCGTAAGCTGTTAAATTATAGAGAATGAATAATCCTACAAGATCACAGGCTTCAGCCGAATCTAGTGAACCCATAGCAATGTCAAAGTATTCCCCTGTGGTTTTTTTAGTCCATTGTTCATTGTTATAGATTAGAACAGAACTTCTACATTTTAATATGATATCCAATTCGATAGTAGAAATATCAGAGTACTCCTTAGCGAATTCCAGAGCGAAGGTAAATAGGTCCTTAGAAATGGATGGATAAAATTTCATAATATCAAATTGGATAAAGGTACAATTACCTTTATTCTGGATGTTCTTAAACCAGTTGATGACATCCGTGGTATTAATCCATTGCATGAGTCCGATGGTGCATTTAATAGAGCGGTTGATCCTTTCCAAAATGGCTTTGCTAATTTTGCCAACTTCCGTTCTTGTAGGATTAATCAGACGTGTAGCTGGTTTTGCTCTGAAGTCTGGTTTATGGTCCTTTAATAAAACATATGCTTCTTTAGTTTGTAGTTTACTAACACGGTCACTAATGTGTAATTTTTCTGTAATTAATTTACCAACTTGATTAATGTTATTAACCAGACTAAAATTAGTAGTGTCTATTTTCTTATAACTTTTAGTTAAAGAGTTTTTAACTAGGTTGTCATAATCCTTGGGGCATACTTTATAAAAGTTTGCGTTCTTGTCCGATTTAACATAGATATCATCAGAGTTATTTATGTCCTTAACAATGTTATCCAAATGCTTTTGGAAGGAATTCTTTCTTTTATAAAAGGTTAATCCATTAATTATTTCCAACAAGTCATTTTCGAATCCAGAAAGTCCTTCAATAATCGGAGCCGTTTTCAAGCTTTTAAAGCCGAATTTATCTTGATAATTTACCTGGTCCTTTTCAAGAAGAAAGAAATGAGCTTTCCATCTCATTCTTCTGATGAGGTCTTCGGTTTGTAGAACCAGCCTAGCGAAATATTCCCGTTTGCTTGTCGTGGGAATGTTTTTTAGAGATATTCCGAAATTAATCTTTTCCATTATATAAAAAAGTGTATATATTGCTCAACTAAAGAAGGAGCTGATATCCAAGTATGGGTGGAATAATATTCCCCATCCAAAGAAACACTATTTTTAAAAAAGTGCTCAATACAAATTGCACATATTAACCTATGTTTTACGTCTGACTCTGAGCTTATATATATATATATATAGTCATCCGCAGATAGATCTGTTTTTCTGTATCACAGCTCATCAGTATAGTGAGACATTTGATTGCTTCTAACTAGGACTGAAACCCAACTGAATTGATATCAGTGGGCGATTTTACCTTTGAGCTATGGTGCTCGGTAGAAGGAGGGGGACTTTTAGCGTGTTATATACAATATAAACACATGCCAGTAGCTGAGAGTGTTTGAATTCATTACTGAATGAACGATATATATATATATATATAGCCTAGTGACTAGATCATTTGCTTTCTCTCCATGAAGCCCATGTTCGAATCTCACCATGGTTGATTTGTCAAGAAGTTGATTTCTTGATGTTATCAGTCTGGAGGAGGCAATCTCAGTATGTGGCACCTTAGGAAAGTGCCTAAAAAAACCCATATCACAAGTTGACCCAACCTTTGTGAGTGAAATTGGTTAGACTAAATGCTTTGGGTGTACTTGGTGGCTTGGAAGAAGTCTAGAGCCTTGGTTGGCAATCTTTATTAAGATAGTGTCTCGCATATAAAAACATCTGGATGTAGGGCCAGCAATCCAAATATGTATCAGCCCTCAAAAGAAGTTCATTTTATCCTCACAGTAACAGGGTCTGAGCACACCAATTCTTGACCATGTGGGGTGGGATTGTCAATAGTCTTCTGACCAACCATTGGTTAATTGAAAGATGATGAGGATTATATATATATATATATATGTGTGTGTGTGTGTGTGTGTGTTTCTGTGTGTGTGTGTGTGAGTGTGTGTGTGTATGAATGATTATGATAATATATTCATTCTCCAACTATTCTTAATATCTTGAGAACCAGTTGTGTCAACTTCGCATAACTTGATCATAGAGGACCATACTATACATATGTGAACAGCTGCTCTCCCATGGGGATACTCAGTTTTCAGAGATATGCAACTGAGTGTACTGTTTGTCTATTGTATTTACATTGACTGATTGCCTGATCATTTGTCATGCCTTAAACAGATTGTTTTTTTTTTTTTAAAATACCATATCATCTAAATTTGTCAGCACCTCTATGATTAAAATCACTTAGTTTGTGGAACAGGCTCTTAAGAGGATGCTTCTATGATCAATATAATCTTAATGCCTTCAAGGCTAGTATGATCAGTAATCTATCCTGCATATCCCCATAATCTGCACTCAACTTCACCTTCAATAATTCTCTATTTTGAGTGGCTCTTGGGCTGAATGAACATTTCTTAAAAATAAAAAATAAGTAGAAAAATCCAAATTTTTCTTCTTGTAATTGTTCTTGTTGAATGAAAACATGGACGAGATTAAGAAAATCCTATTTATTAGTGCTTTGAATTGGATGAAGGTGTTTGAATTTTTTCGTTTGCATTAAATAGCTGGATACTTGTAAGTTTTGAATTGATTTTCTCAACATAACTTGAAGCAGGACACTTAATGGGTTTTTGAAACATCTGTGGATAATTTATGGCAATTTGTTTGTTCTTCATTTGATAAAGGCAGAGATGGAAGCTTGACATGTTCATAAATATCTTCTCAGTACAAGTTTAAATCTTGTTTTCTCATTCCTTCTTATCAACACCAATAACATTTCTTCCCATCATATTTTGTTTTTGCACCTTTATCATTATAACTAGTGAATGGCCTTCATCAGTCAAGACTGACAATAGATATAGGAGCACTGTCTTTTCAGTTGAGGTAATTATAGAAAAATAAATAATACACATGTTTAATCATTCAGTCTTTTCTCTTTTGTTTCTCTACTCTTTTTTGTAAGTGACTGACAAACTTCTTCTATGTGCCATGTTCCTTCAGGATGTAGGCGATCGTGGCTCTCCACATCTCCCTATTCTCACTCTTAACACTCTTTCTCTTGTTACCCCCTTAAACCCTGCTCTTTCATCCATATATATCATGTGTTACTTTCCCCTGTCTCTGACAAACACATGGTTAAAATGGCCAGATGAGGGACCAAGAGCATTGTGATATAACCCATGACTTTATCAAGGATATTTGTATGTCTAATGGAAAATTTTAATCACTTGATAATAATTTTCATAGTTGATATATCATCTCTCCCTTAGTCTCATTTTTTTAAACCGACTATAGATGCATCCACTGCAAGGAAGGTTGGATCGCTGTGTTAAGCCAGAAAGTTTTTCTCATCAATCTTGCACATTTATAAATCCACTATTTGACCCTGCATTAAATACTTTTCCTATGTCTGATTGGGTGCTCCTGCTATTAATCATGAGGTTGTCAAGAAAATTCAAAGAAGGATCTGCAATGTAATCGGTCCTGACTTGGCATCTTGACTTCAGTCACTCTCTCACTGATGTGATATGGCTTCCCTTTGTCTTTTTTACAAATATTTTCATGGCAACTGCTTTGATGAACTTTTTCCCCTGGTACCCCAACTATGTGAATTTAAGCATACTACTAGATTGGCATCTAGGTCCCACTCGTTTACCATTGAAATAATTAAATGTAACCACCAATTCTTTTCAAACAGTTTCTTTTCTTGCACGATTGGGTGCTCCTGCTATTTATCTTGAGGTTTCAAGAAAATTCAAAGAAGGATCTGCAATGTAATCGGTCCTGACTTGGCATCTTGACTTCAGTCACTCTCTCACTGATGTGATATGGCTTCCCTTTGTCTTTTTTACAAATATTTTCATGGCAACTGCTTTGATGAACTTTTTCCCCTGGTACCCCAACTATGTGAATTTAAGCATACTACTAGATTGGCATCTAGGTCCCACTCTTTTACCATTGAAATAATTAAATGTAACCACCAATTCTTTTCAAACAGTTTCTTTTCTTGCACTAAAGTAAGAACCTGTGAAAATCCCTTTCATTTATTTGCTTCCCTGACAGCTACAATCTCCTAAAATTTAATCAATTACCAATTATCCTTTCTTCAGTCCTTCCTGTACCAAGTCTTATTTCTCACTGTAACCCCCTGTGCAGTAATGGTGGTCCTGCCTTGCCTGAGGTGAAATTATTTCTTTTTTTAAAAATATTAAAATGATTCTAGGAACAAAGATTTTGATTCTGCAAGAGTAATGATTTTTTTAGTGATGTTCACCTCATAGAAGGTTCAAGAGATTGATGTGGTAGCCTTGCTTGAGGTGAAATGATTAAAAAAAATGGATATCAATTTTCTGGAAACTTTTGTGTCAGAATTCTAGCAAATATTAACCTAAGAACTCAACTTATGTTCTCAAATAGTCTTGTTAGATTTTTACTTTTTTATGGATGTTATGTACGGCATCCAAACTGTTCAGAAAGGCTTAAACTATCAGCTATATGAAATCGTTATCTGAAATCAATGATTAAAAATTGCTTCAAGTAAGTGAATCATTTCGATGTTAAAGAAGACAATCCTTTGTCAGACTCTGTAGACTTGCAATATAGAATCACATAGAAGTTTATCAAATAACAAAAATCATATGACCATATGATTATTTAGTCTGAAGAAGCCTTTTAAAAGATAAAATGTGTAACAAAGGATTTTTTCATTTTTGTCATTCAATTACCCACCATTCATCAGATATATTCTCCCATAAATCAATAGCAAGTAAATCCCTAAAACTGAATTCCTTTAAATGTTTTACATTTACCACGATATGATTGGGTTGAAAATGAACCTGACAAAATAAATCTTATATAAGAAATTCGTTTCCCAACTTTTTTAAATTGAACAATTAGATTACAAGAGATATATATTTTGTTTCTCTATAAAGTTATCAGAGTGAGCATTATTGTTTTTTTTATGCTTTTTATTTTTGTGGACTATTATATCTAGACTCTCACATGGATGTCAGGCATAGCATCCAAATCATTCAGAAATGTCTAAACTATCATCTATATACAACTGTTTTTTTCATATCAATGAATAAAAACAACTTCAAATGAATAAATCCTCTAAATCTAAAGAAAAAGACTCTTTCATCAGAACTTATAGACTGGTACTATGGAACCACAAAGAACTTTACCAAATAACAAAAACCATATGACTGAAAAACATCAAACAGTAATGATAAAAGTATGCAGGTGTAGGCTTTGAGAAAGCTTTATTCAACTGAGAATACGAGGTTTGCATATAGTGTCGTTTGTGGTGCAGCGGATACCAACTCAGAACGACAAATTGGAGTACTGAGTTCAAATTCCAGTTGAATTCCTTGCATTCACTTATGCACAAATACCCTTGGGAAAGGTATTAATCCGTTTCTTCCTTCCAGTTATGGGTTAAACAATAGGACAGATTGGGTTCTATAGCCTTGGCTGGCAACCAGTCTACTGCAGAAAGTTATGGCAACCTACTGCTGGATAATCTTCTGCCTAGTCAGTCATGTCTCTTTTGGGACATGATCGCCCAAGTGTGTTTCACGTATGACACTTAACTGACTGAAACAAAAATAGCTCTCTCAAATAGGAGAGTAACAAAACAAGGGGAGACCACACTTGATTATTCATAACAACTACAATTGATAGCAGATTTGACTAAAAGGGAAAATAAGGATATAATCAAGATATTGACTTTCCACACTACTTTAAACAAAAGGTTAGAAAGGAAAATCCTATCAATGCTAGAAAGAGTGATAAATGTCACTGAACTTGAGACATTCAATTCCTTGAAAAACTGTTTCAAGAAAAAAACAACATTTTATGAATATCACCCAACAGTAACACTATTTCCTGCATGGAAATGGGGGATTTTACAATTAGGACTGATTCCTTCAAGTAATTCTTAATAAAACAAACACAAAAATGATAATAAAAAAAAAAATAATGCAAGAACAATAAAAAAAATCATTTAGCAGATTGAATTGGTAATCTTTGATTGTACATTGTTGAGTTTCAGCCTAAAATCACCTGCCTCTTCTAAGTTGAATTCATTTCTTTGTTTTACATGACTAAACTTACTGCAATTCAGCCATTTAAAAACCTGAAATATAAATAGATATATAAATGAAACTTTGCAATGTAAATGATTTTGTGGTGACACTGACCAAGTAAAAGTGAGCTGACCGGATGTTTACTCTATGCCGACCAGAAAGTGAATGAACAAAACTCCGAGTTTGCGCAGATGTTCTGGTTGAAAAATAAAAATTAATCAAATATCAAATTTCCATTTCGCGAGCCTACACAAATTTTATTTACCAGCCAATGGGAAGCCCAGAATCAAATTAAAGTATGAAATTCCAAATCAAGCTGTTTGATCCAAAAGGCAGATATAAAAAGCCGAGACAAAAAACATCGTCAGAGAGACTGACAGACCGGTGGAGACAGATGAGCTGATTAGTTTCTCCCTTGACTTAAGTCAAGCGGCTACTAGGCTTGCCTCTTCCTTTCTCCACTGTCTCAAAAGTACTTGCTGACCTCAGTAGTGACCTTTTCAAAGACATTCCTCACAAACCAACTTACGTTCTTACTGACCCTAGAAGCAGCAACTTCAAAATGAATATTCAATCATATACCTCAGCTTCCACATTCTTAAGCCTTTTATCTTTTTCAGCATTATTATTTGTCATGAACTCTTTAACCTCTGTTGGACCTATCCTTCAAGCATTACTTTAATTGTAAAATATTAATTGATATGTGTATATATGAATGTTATTTTATACTCAAATTGCCTTTCTTGATTTTATAATCATTTTATGACTTATAGTGGGCTATCTTCCACAAGGCCAAATTCAGTTAACCTGCAACGGTATATAATTACCCTTCACTAGAACAGAATCCTACGACAACTAGAAAAAGATAAATAAGATAAGATACCCGCTATAATTTAACAACATTTACAAACAAAGGAAGTTCTATGTAGCTGAGTGGTCAATATACGATGATGATTATTCTTGATGCACAGGTTTGAAGCCTGCTGGGGATGCATATTTTCTAACAAGATTTCTTGAATCTTCAGATTGGTAAATGTAAATGAATAAATATACTTCTTAATAATAAAAACAGAGCATCTACACAAATATGAGTATCCATTAAGAATAGCATTTAAACAAATAAATTAGAAATATGTTGGATTTAAACTATTGCCTAAAAAATTGTCTTTGTTTAAGTTAGGATATGAAACAGAGCAGGTATGTATATTTCAAGAAGAGGTAGAAGTGTATGTTCAAAAGCATTATTTGAGTTTTGTTTGATCAGGAGGTTTTATGTGGCTAAGTGGTCAAAACACGTCAAATCTAATAAGAGTTTCCCATCAGGGACACAGGTATGAGTCCTACCTGAGGGTGCATATTTTTCTAACAAGTTTTCTCAAATATTCAGACTGAGCATCAGGAAGAGATAACTTAGGTTCCTGGGACATGCAATGAGGAAGGAGAGCCTGGAGAACCTGATACTGACTGGCCAGATAGAAGGAAAGAGAGACAGAGGAAGGCAGCGGATAACGTATCTGCAGGGCCTGATCAGGTGGTTGATGGAATTGGGGTTGACAGGAGTAATGGGAGCAAACATACTAGAAGCCACAAGGGACAGGGAGACATGGAAAACCATGATCACCTATGTCCTGAGGGGACAGCGCACAAAGAAGAAGAAGAAGAAGAAGAAGAAAAACAGTATTTACTCAAATATGAGTATCCATTTAAAATAAGGTTTAAACAAATTATATAGTCTTAAATTGTGATTATGCTTAGTGCAAAAAATTGCTATTTTTTTCAGTAGTTTACTGGTAGAAAGGCATTTTAGGCAAGCAGACTTTTTTCTCATAATCCAGATAAGCATAGAGCATTAACAGAATTAATGCAGAGAAGTTTATCATTTAGCTGAGCAATGATATTTCAGTCTGGAGAAAAAGCAGATAACCCTGAAGAGTGAAGACATCACAATAATTTCTTCATGAAACTTTGAAGCTGGCATTGTTAAGAAATAACACTGCTAAGTTAAGTGACAAACTTCTTCACACACACACACACACACACACACACACACACAGTTCTAACAATATATGACTCTTGTCATTATACCAAAAACAATTCTCATTTGAATGAACCCTTAGTGATTTTCAACACTGAAATATCTCAGCTCACCCTGGAGTTTTATATTGGCAATTAATGAACTCTCAGTAGGTTTCCTAATTATTTAAGATAACTTTATTTGTTATTTTTAACCTGTTAATCTATCTCAGTCTTTTTATATGTATTTCTGCTTCAGCCTATCTTAGTCTATTCATATCAATCTCTGAATTCCTTTCTTTGCTTTTATGTGACTAAATCTCTTTTTTTTTAATACAATTCAATGTTTATAAAATTGATACATATAAAAGCCAATTACAACAATAAAAAGAGGAAAATGTGAGAACTTAATTATGATAGTAATACCATACAAAACCAGCTAACATTTTTTATAGCATGGGTAAACTTACATGTAACAGTGTGGACATAAGAATAAACACTGTATTTTTGAGTTTTCATAGATGTTTTGATAATGCTGTTATATTATTTATTTATATAGGATAAGATGCGTGGGGGTATTGTCATATCAAGACTTTCATGTAGATATCATGCATGGCATCCAACCAATTCAAAAATATCTAACCCAGTGTTTCTCAACCGTATTAAGCAATGGCACACCTAGAAGTAAATGAAAACATCATGATACACTTAACAAAAGGATATACATTTAAATGTTATGAAATAAAACCATAGATTTACAATATAATACACACAAATATGACTAATATTCATTTATTCAAATAAAGGAAAATTTTTAAAAGTTAAATTTAAAAAAAACTTTACAAAAATGAATATTAAAACAAAGTATTTAAAATAATATATTAGGAGAATTCTGAAAATAATTATTTGAAAAAAAGTTTAATGCCTATTCATTTATTTAAATATTAATGCTGTGCTAGTACTACTTCCACACATATATATATTACATGGAAAAAGGCGCACATTAAAAGTATTATTTTTAAGATTATATTAAACCTGGTAAAGAACAGGACAAGTTATTAAACATGCAAAAGTAAAGGACAAGATATTCTAGTGAAGTAAAAAATAAGAAATTTTTTACCTAAAATATTGAAGATAAAAATAAAATTTGAATGCAATATTTTAAGTAAGAAATTTTTCCATGTAATCCATGATTTTTCCAAGCATTGCTATTAATTTAATATAAATTTAATGCTGAAAACTGCATTAAAAAATATTAAAAAGGAAAAAAAATATACTATTTACATTAATCAGACTATTGTCCACATCTTGATCGCCATTTGTATGACATTTTGTATACTATGATTATTTGTAAATATTTATGCTGATGATACAGCAGTATATGTGGGTACCGCCAAAACTCTAGATAACCAGAGCTTAGCTGCTGATCTCTTCAATGACCTAGCTTTAACAGCTCAGTGGGGAAACTGGCTACTCTCAAACAGTGGCTCAAAACTAAACTAGTGATATTCATCACTGAGTAGACCCAGAATTTTCACCTGTAGCATTGGGTATCTGTTGGGACTAACTTAACACAGACCTTGAATGACACTCATATGTAAAGTCAATTGCTGAAGATACTAAAAAAATTGTCTGTGATTCGTACCACTCCAGTAAGTAGCTGACTCTTGCCAGATCAGGCTAAAAATGGAGTCAATCAGTCAGTTACGTGCCATATGTGATACATGCTTGGGCAAACATGTCTCCTTTGATCCATCTGTACACACATTCAAATAAATATGGATATTTGAATTTACATCTGCCGTTGAAAATTATCATTACAAATTTTTTACATTTATTCAATATTACTAATGACAATATCAGAGTGTGTAATCAGGTGATACACACTGAATTGATTTCTAAATGTTCAATAGTTGATGCAGTCTGAAGAATGTAACTGTTTTAATGTCATTTGAATTGCTCAATAATTTATAGCAATCATTCTAATTTGATAGAATTAAAAATAACTAGAAAACATATTAAGGTTTCCCAAAGTGCTAATATTAAACTTCAGGGTGCGCTGAGATGTTTCAGTGATGAAAATCACTAGGGGTTAAAGTAAGAATTGAATTTTTTGGAGGTTCTAATAAGAGTGCATTGTGGTGCAGTAGATATCGGCTCAGAATGAGAAATTGGAGAACCATGTTCAAATTCCAGTTGAATTTGTTGCATTCACTTAAGAGCAAATACACTTGGGAAAGGTATTAATCCATCACTTCTCTCTCTAGCTATATGTTAAATAGCAGTACAGATTGAGTTCTATAGCTTTGGTTGGAAACTAGTCTACCACAGAAAGTAATGGCAACGTATTGTGGGAAAATCTTCTGTCCATGTCTCTTTTGAATCATGATAACCCAAGCATGTATCACATATGGTGATTTACTAAGTTTAGCTTAGATGTGGCACAAGGCTGACACCCAGTGATGATCAAACTTACTACTCAATTGTAATGATTCTAACGAGACAAGCTTGCTAACAATTACACCACCGCGAGGTGCCCAAGCATGTATCACGTATGGCACTTATCTGACTGATTGAATAAGAACCGCATAATGCTGGAAATCATCCTCCTCAAACTTACCCTGTCCTCAGACCTCGAATGGAACCACTATATTGAATCCATAGCAAAATCTGCTGCTAAGAAGGTTGGGTCAAAATGTCGACCCAGGATGTTTTTTCCGCCTGAATCCATCCTGCATATATACAAGTCAACCATCCATCCGTGCATGGAGTACTGCTGCCATTTATGGTCAGGCACCCCTGCCGTTCTCCTCAGTGTTCTTGACAGGCTCCAAAGGAGAGTCTGTAATATGATAGGTACTGATTTGGCGGCTTGACTGCAGCCACTTCCCCACTGTCGAAATGTGGCCTGCCTTTGTCTGTTCTATAAATACTTTCATGGCTTCTGCTCAGACAAACTTAAGCCACTGGTGCCTCCTCAACAGTGCAACCAGACTGGCAACTGGGTCCCATCCATTCACAGTCAGGTTAGCCAAATGCAGACGACAATTCTACTCCTGCAGCTTCTTCTCTCGCACTTCCCGTCTGTGGAACTCGTTCCCGTATTCTTGCTTTCCTGACGGCTACAACCACCAGAAATTTAAATACAAAGTCAATACTCATCTACTAACCACTGGACTCTAGCTCTCTCCCCACCCCCGTATAACCTTCCCTTTCTCTCCACCTATGTATCTGTCATCGCACCTGCTTTCTCAGCTTTCTATTGCTCCTTTCTAACTAGTTTGTACTCCTCACTCTTTTCTAATTAATCTTTTTACAGTTATGTAGCCCTCTGCACATCAGTGGCATTTCCGCCTTGCTCGGGGTGAAATGATTAAAAAAAAAAAAAATATATATATATATATTTTTTTTTCCCATTTATAAATGAGTTATTTTGCTATCTTGGTTTCCACCATGAGTGGTTTCTTCAGGTGATTTTTTAATAACTGAAGAAACCTGAAGAAAACACTTATGGTGGAAATGAAGGTAGCGAAATAACTTGTTTATAAATGAAAAATATTCAAAAGTTCTACAAATGTCTAACTCTATTAAGACCAAAAACTAAGTATTAGACAATCAATATATATATATATTCTTCATTTGTAAAAAAAATTATTATGCATGGTTTCTGCCATGTGGTGTCTTCAATAATTTGTTTATTTATTTTTTTTTATAATAATATTGCCCCAAGCAAGGCATTTTACTGCCACTGTTTTGCAGGGGGTTACATAGTAAGAAAGTTATGAGAAAGAGTGACAGTTTATAGGAGGTGTCAGGAAGTGGGTAAGAGAAGGATGAGAATACTGATGAGAGTGGAGTGGATGGAGAAAAAAAGCATGAAAGAAAGGATGCAGATTAGTGAGATAGGAGATGACTATTGACTTTACATTTAAATTCTTGGAGATTGTAGCTATCAGGGAAGCAAGTAAATGGAAGGGAATTCCATAGGTAGGAAGTGTGAGAAAAGAAGCTGATGGAGTAGAATTTGCATTTACATTTTATTGGTTTGACAATAAAAGGGTGAGACCGAGTTGCTAATCTTGTGGCTCGAGTAAATTCATGCAGAGTTATAGTTATAGTTATTTCAATAATTTATTTAGATATTGCAATTTGCCTGAAGATACCACATGGTAGAAACCTAGGTAGCGTAATAACTCGTTTACAAATGAAGAATATTCAAAAGTTCTACAATACAATTGTATTGAACACTTTTAATACAAATGTGTACTGGGCTAATTTTATTATGATCAAAAGTAAGTAATTAAACAATATATATATAATTAATGTGTAGAAGTTTGTTACTTAGCTGAGCAGTGTTATTTTAGTTATTCAAAGTTGGCATGGCTGATATAACCTTACTCAACTAAGTGGCATTCTTCTCTGCCTTAATTCTATTAGTGCTCTATATTAAAACACAAGTAGTTCTTAAGATATTCAATCTTCCCTAGATTGATAATATAATATAATATTATATATTTATTTCTCCAGGCATTAGCAAAATAGAAACTTAAAAATAAAGAAAGAACATGAGAAATAACTCTTGGGAATAAGGACTAGTTTGAACCAGCTCATATCTTATCAAAATAAAAGCTAGAACCTCTCAAGTAAACATTACTTTGATATTAATGCTTTTCCTTCCCTCTCTGTGTATTAAAAGAAAAAAAGTTAACTATCAAGGGAGACAATTTGTGTCACAGTAAAATCACAGCAAATTTTGATAAAAAAAAAACTTGTTTGTTAATACTTGCTAAATATAGATGTCAGCTAATAGTCATGTCTGGAAATCAGCCCAAATTGGTTGCTCTCAGAAAGCATGGATAATGTGTAAATATTGACTCTTCACTGTGGTGGTAACAGTTTTCTTTCGTCACTGCCTAGTCAATGATTTTTAGCTAAAACAGAAGGGACTGCCAAAATTCTGAATAAATATTTTTCTATCAAGCATTATGGCAATGCCAGTGACTAGACATTTTTGTTCAGATATCTGGCAATGAGGCCAGAGTTCAAGGAGAAATGGATTCAAGCTTTTCTTAAAAGTATTAGTGCAAAGCAAACATCAGTAGTGACAGCTTAGATTTGAGCTCTATTTGCCAACTCTACAAAAATCTCTGAATTTGGACAATATTTGTGCACACAGACACACATGCATAGACGTCTGGACTAAAAGGGATTTTTAAAAATTTTTGTTTGAATTTCTAAGGAAATGTATGTTAAAATTCTCTTGCAGTGATTACTAAGGGACCTCATGACTTTCACTAAGTTAAAATTTTTAAAAATTTTAATTTTTAATTTATTTATTCTTTTACTTTTATTTCAGACTTGTGCCACATCTAAGCTATGCTTAGAAAATCACCATATATATAGATCCGAATACAAAATGATAGAATAAGTAAAAGGTTAAAATAGGAAACTTATCTGAATCTAACATGTTTCATTTTAATATTTCTTGATAGACCGAGAAAAAATGAAAAAAAAAATAACAAAGAGACCTATACTTGTATGTTGTGATATGGGGTTAGTTCTTATTGGTCAGATATGTGTCGCGTGTATTAAATCAGGAGATGATGATTTTTAAAAAATATATATATATATGCGTGGAATATATTGCGTATAATAATGTATGTATCTATAGAACCTTCTGCCTGCTTAGTTGTACGTTTGACAGTAACGTTAGTATATATATATATATATATATATATATATATATGCGCGTATCAATATATGTGCCCCGTGTATTGAAGTAATGGAGAATTTTTAAATATGTGAGGAATATTTTGGACTGTAAAGTGCATGTGTGTTTATGGAGAAAAGCTTGTCTAAGTGAAAACATTAGTTAATATAATTGTGTATGTGCGTGAAGGAAATGTCTGTAGACGTCTCTGATTACTTCGTTGAAAATATAGCGAGGATTTTGTATTTGGATATTTTGTATAAACGTATATGAGTGAACGTACATGCGAAAATGCTGCTGTCACTTATACATAGTTTAACTGTGATAATTTTTAACGCCAAAGTTGTTTTTCAGTAGTTTAACTGATAAAATGTATTTTGACAGGTAGGTTTTTGATCGTAAAGTGCTCGATGTCAAAGTATAGATAAAGCGTTGATAAGTACAAAGAGTTTGTCTCAAAAACAGAGAGGATTTATGCCAACTTCGAAGTTTCGTGAGGACACCGTTATGATGTCGGAAAGAATCTGCTTAGTTAAAGAGACATGTTTTGTACTTTCTTTTTTAAAAAAGAATAAATAGACCGTACTGTTGCCCAGTTCATACTCCCCTCTCTTCTTTTGAACAGGAGTAGAGGCTCACGCTTTGTTTCCTGTTTAGAAAAGGATTCCTGGTTTCTTTCTTCTCCTTAGGTCTTAACAGTAGTGCTGTCGTAAGCTTTTTGTATTGTGTGTGAATAGTGGAGACATCTCTTCATTCTGAGGGTACTGGGCTGGCAGTTTCCTGGTTGTTGCTTCCAACTGGTAGTTAACAGCCCGAACTTTTTGTGTAGCATCTTGAGAGGCTGCTCTAATCAACAGTTGAATCATATTGGGGTATCTTGTAGTGCCATGTCACATATATATGGGTGTCCCTGCAAGTGATTCTGGTGGGCAAACCTGAGGTCACATTATGATACAGTCTGTGCTACTTTCCTTCCTACAAATGTTGCATTTGATGACTGACTGATACTACTATGCTAGGTCACTGCTGATGAAAAAAATCACTAATTTTGACATTACAGAAAGTCAGAACTAAAACTAAACCAGCTAAACATAGATCACCTAAACCTGTTAGCATCTCTTTCTTAAACATCTGTGGTATCTGTACCAACTTTTGCAGTGTTGAATCCTTCAAAGAGTAATCTCACCTGACATCTTAGCTCTCTGTGAAACTAACCTCGACACTTCTATTCCTTCTTCTGATTTCTATATCCCTGGTTACCTTCTCCTCTTTAGGAAGGACTCCAGTGTCCATATACATGAACTTGGTGTTTATGTCAGCAAACATCTACCTCTAGCTAGGGTAATTTCTCTTGAATCTCTTGATCATTCCTACATGATTTTCATGTCTCTGTACTAAACTCAGTTAGCTAGCTTTTCTTTCTCTACCACTCCCCTTCATTTTTTGTACTTGACAGCATTTCTAAAAATATAGATAAGGCTATTTCCTCTCATCCATTCACCCAGATATTTGTGTTTGGAGACTTCAATGCCCACCACACCAAGTGACTGGAAAACTCTGTTACAGATCTTGCTGGTGTCCATACCATGAACTTTTCAATCACTCAATCACTTATGCAAGTAGTTGATTGCCCCCACACGTTTCTCAAATAACACTAATGGAACTGACTCACTGTTAGATCTTTGTTTCCTTTTTATCCTTGACGCTTGCTATGTTATGCAAATTTGCTCTTTTGGCAACTCTGGTCATGCTGTGGTTTCTGTTAATATCGTCTTTCACATCCCCTCCACCCAGGAACCCCAGACCAGTAGAATATCTTACTGTTACCAAAGAGCAGGCTGAGAGTCAATCCAAGATTTCCTGTGTGATGCCTCTTGGAACAAAGATTTTAGTCATGACTTAAACCCCATTCATTCCCCTGCTTCTTCCCTGCTTGCTTGCTTGCAGGAATCACTTCTCTGGGTTTTATCGGAGACATGCATCTGACCATAATAGGGGCCTTTTTGCCTCTGCATGTAATCAGTGCAAGAGGATCCTAAATGATGCTAAGCTGTTGTTTGCTAAAAGAATGAAACAGCGTATAGCATCTTGCAAGTTTGGCTTGAAAAACTACTGGCAGCTCTGTAAAAATGTGTTAAATAATAGCAAGCCCTCAATTTTCAATTTAATCATTGAATTTGAGGTCCTCACATCTTCAGTGAACAAGGCTGAATGCTTTACTTGTAGATTCTCTGCAAACTCAACATTTGATTTGTCTGTGGTATTTGCACCTGACTTCCCACTTAGAACTGAGGCTCAATTGGGTGACATTCACATTACTCCCTTGCTGGTCTCTAACATAATTTCAAAGCTTGACCCCCATAAGGTGAATGGAGCTGACAAAATTCCAATCATTGTCCTGAAAAAACATGCCCCTGAACTCTCCTCTGGCCTCTCCAAATGCTACTGCCTCTCTGCTTCTGGTATCTCTGTCTGCTGGAAATCCTCCTCTGTGGTTTCTGTATTTAAGAACGCTGGATAACCCTTGGACCGCTCTAATTATTGCCCTATCAACTTCCTACTGAATTTTGGCAAAGTGCTCGAGGCTATTATTAATAGTAAAGTGGTTCAATATCTCACAGCCCATGCCCTCTTCTCTGAAGCAGTATGGTTTCAGCTTCACCAGGTCTACTGCTGATATGTTAATGACCATAACTGAGTATATACCAGCTGTTGCCCCAGACATCTCCAAAACATTTGACAGAGTCAGGCATGCTGACCTTCTACACAAGCTACATGGTTAAGGTATAACTGGACCATTGTTTGACCTAATCCAGTCTTTCTTTTCAAATTGCATAATGAAGGTAGGATTGAATGGGCATGCTTCAAGATACTATCATATGGGTGTTCCTCAAGACTCTATTCTAGGTCCTACACTTTTTCTGATCTCTATCAACGATCTTATGACACAACTTATGATGCTTATGACACAACTATTTATTTCCACCTCGATAAGAAATCTGCTGAGGCTGACAAAGCAAGCTCACTGCTGATCATGAAAAGGACCTCTAATCTGTGGTGGAATGGGGTAAGAAATGGCTCGTAAATTTTAATGCTTTCAAAGTGAAGCTGCTATTATTTAACCACCATAGAAAACCACTTCTAACCATATCAAGAAGGGATCAGGCTAGTCTTCCTGAAAGCAAAACACTGCACCTCCTTGGCCTAAATCTCTCAGCCGACCCCAAGTGGAATGACTACATTGAATCCATAGCTAAATCTTCTGCCTGAAAGGTTAGTTCCCTTTGTAGGGCCACAAAGTTTTTCTTGTCTAAATCTATCTTGTGTATTGAATACTGCTGTCACATCCTGGTGGGTGCCCTGCTATTCATCTCGGGCTTCTTGACAAAATCCAATGAAAAATCTGTAAAGTAACTGATTGCAACATGGTAGCTCAACTCCAGCCAATTTCTCAGTGACATAATGTAGCTTCTGTCTGTCTCTTCTACAAATACTTTCACAGCTTCTGCTCCGATGTGTTTTCTCTCTGGTGCCCCCTCTGCATGAATTTAGTCAAGCTATTAGACTGGCAACTAGGTCCCACCTGCAACTAGGTCCCACCTTTTTACAGTGAAACCAATAAAATGTAACCGCAATTCCTACTCAAGCAGCTTCTTTGCTCACATTTCCCACTTGTGGAATTCCCTGCCGTATACTTGCTTCCCTGACAACTACAATCTCCAGGAATTTAATTGCAAATTCAATTGCCATCTCTTGTTTTCTTGACTCACATTCTTTCCCTGACAATCCTTGTATCATGTTCTTCTTCCTTTCCACTCCACTCTCTTGCAGCCCTCTTCACACCTGTATTCCCATCCTTTTCTTAATCAGTCTCTGACTCCCCTGTAACCTGTTCCTCTTTCTTATCACTGACCTCTTCTGTAACTCCCCATGCACCAGTGGCAGTTCTGCCTTGTTTGTGATGAAATGATTATAAAAAAATATATATGTGCATATGTTTCTGTATAAATATGTATTCAGGATCGAATATTTATATATATTCGATCTTGAACTGGCATCTTGACTTAAGTCACTTTCTCACTGACATGCATTGCTTCTCTCTGTCTTTTCTACAAATGATTTCATGGAAACTGCACTAATAAGCTTTTTTCTTTAGTGCCCTGACGAAATGAATTTAAGCATACTACTAGATTAGGCATTAGGTCCTACCAATTTATTGTCAAAATAGTTAAAGGCAACTGTCACTTCTAGACCATCAGTTTCTTTTCTCATACTTCCTGCCTGTGGAACTCCCTTCTATTTACTTGCTTCCCTGATAAATACAATCTTCAAAAACTTAACTTTAGACATATAGCTATATTGTCCCCAATACATTCCTATATTTTTTTACGTATACTAGTTATGATAATGATTCCTTTTTAATATCTTAGATGAAGTATCAGACTTATATTTTTATTGTCAGTATGATCAAAATTTGAAAGTCTGAAAATTGTGATAAAAAGCAAATTAAGATGAAAAAATATTATTTATTGTCTTGATATATTATAAACTATCCAATTTTAAACAAATTCAAGCAAAAAATATGAAAGTTATTTGCAAAATACCACTTATCTGTGCATCGAATATTTCTGGCATATCTGGTTTGGTCCTCCTATTTTGAGATTCTTGTCAAAATCAACAAAAGGGGTATTATGTCTTGTATATCTCGCAGTTTCAGTATTCAATGCATAGTACATTAATTTGCATAGGAATACACCTTCCCTGAATTGGAGTGGTTGTATCTCCTTGTTTTTCCTTTCACTACATCTAACTACTCTTGATTTATATCGTTCTTGCTTTTGCTCCTTTCTTCTACTTTTTATTAGTGACCTTAATCTGTCTTCATCCTCTTTTTCGTCAGTTTTTTCTTCTCCCCTTATGTCCATTTCTTGTTCATCACATCAGCTTTCTCTCTCTTCTTGCTCCTGCATTTCTTTTCTCTGCTCAGTTTCTTCATTGTAGTTACCTTCCTCCTCCCAACTTTACTCTTCCATTTCCACATTGTTGGACAAAATGTTTTTTCTAAATTGATCTGCATGAGCTCCTTCTTCTCCATCAAAGCCGAATTATTATCTCTCTGCAAAAGGAAGTTCTCTTCTTTGAGATTTGCACTTTTGTTTTCCACATACCATAAAGGGTCTGTAATGTAATCAATCCTGACCAGGCATCTTGATTTTCTCAGTTGTATTATGCAGTTTTTCTCTGTTTTTCCTACAAATATTTTCATGGCAATTGTTCTGATGAGCATTTGATTCTTATTGCCTTGATTGCATGAATTTAAACATGCTCCTAGATTGGCGAATAGGTCTCATCATTTTTACTATTTTATTATGTTCTGTTCTAATAGCTTCCAATCTTGCACTTCACCTGTCAGACTCTCTTATAATTTATCACTTCCTTTCTAGCTACAATTATGAAAAATTAAATGCAATGAAAATCATCATTTTCTGTCTTTCTGAATCTTGTTTTATTATTTTGCATTTCCTGATTAAAGTCTCCTCATTATCTTTCACTTCCTTTAATCCTCTATATATTAGTAGCATTCTCTTTCATTTCCTGTAACGCTCTATATACTAGTAGCATTCTCTTTCAGTTCCTGTAACCCTCTATATACCAGTAGCATTCTCTTTCACTTCCTGTAACCCTCTATATACTAGTAGCATTCTCTTTCAGTTCCTGTAACCCTCTATATATTAGTAGCATTCACTTTCACTTCCTGTAACCCTCTATATACTAGTAGCATTATCTTTCACTTCCCGTAACCGTCTATATACTACTAGCATTCTGTTTAACTTCCTGTAACCCTCTATATACTAATAACATTCTCTTTCACTTCCTGTAACCATCTATATACTGGTAGCATTATCTTTCACTTCCTGTAACCATCTATATACTAGTAGCATTCACTTTCACTTCCTGTAACTATCTATATACTAGTAGCATTCACTTTCACTTCCTGTAACCCTCTATATACTAGTTGCATTCTCTTTCACTTCCTGTAACCCTCTATATACTAGTAGCATTCACTTTCACTTCCTGTAACTCTCTATATACTAGTAGCATACTTTTTCACTTCCTGTAACCCTCTATATACTAGTAGCATTCACTTTCACTTCCTGTAACTCTCTATATACTAGTAGCATACTTTTTCACTTCCTGTAACCCTCTATATACTAGTAGCATTCACTTTCACTTCCTGTAACTCTCTATATACTAGTAGCATACTTTTTCACTTCCTGTAACCCTCTATATACTAGTAGTATTCTCTTTCACTTCCTGTAACCCTCTATATACTAGTAGTATTCTCTTTCACTTCCTGTAACCCACTTTATACTAGTAGCATTCTCTTTCACTTCCTGTAACCATCTATATACTTGTAACATTATCTTTCACTTCCTGTAACCCGCTATATGCTGGCAGCATTATCTTTCACTTCCTGTAACTCTCTATATACTAGTAGTATTATCTTTCACTTCCTGTAACCCTCTATATACTAGTAGCATTCACTTTCACTTCCTGTAACTCTCTATATACTAGTAGTATTATCTTTCACTTCCTGTAACCCTCTATATACTAGTAGCATTCACTTTCACTTCCTGTAACTCTCTATATACTAGTAGTATTATCTTTCACTTCCTGTAACACTCTATATACTAGTAGCATTTACTTTCACTTCCTGTAACTCTCTATATACTAGTAGTATTATCTTTCACTTCCTGTAACCCTCTATATACTAGTCGCATTATTTTTCACTTCCTGTAACCCTCTATATACTAGTAGCATTTACTTTCACTTCCTGTAACTCTCTATATACTAGTAGTATTCTCTTTCACTTCCTGTAACCCTCTATATACTAGTAGTATTCTCTTTCACTTCCTGTAACCCACTTTATACTAGTAGCATTCTCTTTCACTTCCTGTAACCATCTATATACTTGTAACATTATCTTTCACTTCCTGTAACCCGCTATATGCTGGCAGCATTATCTTTCACTTCCTGTAACTCTCTATATACTAGTAGTATTATCTTTCACTTCCTGTAACCCTCTATATACTAGTAGCATTCACTTTCACTTCCTGTAACTCTCTATATACTAGTAGTATTATCTTTCACTTCCTGTAACCCTCTATATACTAGTAGCATTCACTTTCACTTCCTGTAACTCTCTATATACTAGTAGTATTATCTTTCACTTCCTGTAACACTCTATATACTAGTAGCATTTACTTTCACTTCCTGTAACTCTCTATATACTAGTAGTATTATCTTTCACTTCCTGTAACCCTCTATATACTAGTCGCATTATTTTTCACTTCCTGTAACCCTCTATATACTAGTAGCATTTACTTTCACTTCCTGTAACTCTCTATATACTAGTAGTATTCTCTTTCACTTCCTGTAACCCTCTATATACTAGTAGCATTCTCTTTCACTTCCTGTAACCCAATTTATACTAGTAGCATTCTCTTTCACTTCCTGTAACCCACTATATGCTAGTAGTATTATCTTTCACTTCCTGTAACCCACTATATGCTAGTAGTATTCTCTTTCACTTCCTGTAACCCTCTATATACTAGTAGCATTCTCTTTCACTTCCTGTAACCCAATTTATACTAGTAGCATTCACTTTCACTTTCTGTAACCCTCTATATATTAGTAGCATTATCTTTCACTTCCTGTAACCGTCTATATACAAGTAGCATTCACTTTCATTTCCTAAAGCTCTCTATATACTAGTAGCATTCTCTTTCACTTCCTGTAACCGTCTATATACAAGTAGCATTCACTTTCATTTCCTATAACTCTCTATATACTAGTAGCATTATCTTTCCCTTCCCGTAACAGTCTATATACTACTAGCATTATCTTTCACTTCTTGTAACCCTCTATATTCTAGTAGCATTCTCTTTCACTTCCTGTAACCCTCAATATTTTAGTAGCATTCTCTTTCCCTTCCTGTAACCCTGAATATTTTAGTAGCATTCTCTTTCACTTCCTGTAACCCTGAATATTTTAGTAGCATTCTCTTTCACTTCCTGCAACCCTCTATATACTAGTAGCATTCTCTTTCACTTCCTGTAACCCTGAATATTTTAGTAGCATTCTCTTTCACTTCCTGCAACCCTCTATATACTAGTAGCATTCTCTTTCACTTCCTGTAACCCTGAATATTTTAGTAGCATTCTCTTTCACTTCCTGCAACCCTCTATATACTAGTAGCTTTCTCTTTCACTTCCTGTCACCCTCTATATACTAGTAGCATTATCTTCTTGCTCTTGGTGAAATGATTAGAAACAATGGAATATTTTAATATTCTGAATTTTTTTTTTCTTTAATAATATAACCCGAGCAAGCGGTAATGCCACTGATGTGCAGGGGGCTACGTAAGAATGAAGAGATTGGAAAAAGAAAGCCGGAAACCGCATCCTAAACTGGAAACAAGGGATGGGCCTCTTCACCTGTTCAATAGACGTGGATGGAGTGTGAACCGGGCGTTAGTTTAGTCTATCTACTCCAATTGAAAAAAAAAAGAGTGAAAAGTTTGGAAAAGAGAAAGCTGGAAACCACATCCTAACCAGGGAACAAGAGATGAACCTCTTCACCTGTTCAATAGAGGTGGGTGGAGTGTGAACCGGGCTATAGTTTAGTCTATCTACTCCAATTGAGGAGAAAAAAAAAAAAAGAAAAGAGTAAAAAGATTGGTAAAGAGAAAGCCGGAAACCACATCTTAAACAAGGAACAAGGAATGAGCCTCTTCACCTGTTCAATAGACGTGGGTGGAGTGTGAACTGGGCGATAGTTTAGTCTATCTACTCCAATTGAGGAGAAAAAAAAGAAATAGTAAAAAGATTGGGAAAAAGAAAGCCAGAAACCACATCCTAAACAGGAAACAAGGGATGAGCCTCTTCACCTGTTCAATAGACAAATGTTGTTGCATTTTTAATCTTGAGTAAATAGAAACATATTCATGGTGTTCTATTTTCTGTAATTGTGTTTCAGTCCATTAAGTGCCATACGTGATACACACTTGGGCGATCATGTCTCGAAAGAGACATGACTGACTGGGCAGAAGATTATTCCGCAGTAGGTTGCCATTACTTTTTGTGGTAGACTGGTTGTCAGCCAAGGCTATAGAACCCAATCTGTCCTGATATTTAACCCATAACTGGGGGGAAGAGACAGATTAATATCTTTCCCAACGGTATTTGTGAGTGTCTGAATGCAAAGAATTTAACTGAAATTCGAACTCAGCACCCCGATTTCTCATTCCAAGTCGATATTCATTGCTCCATATTGCGTTTACTCATATTAAAAACAAGTAGGCACATGCTGTCAAAAATGGTGGCAAAATATTTATATTGATATGTCATCTAAAATGGTGGCAACATATATATTGATGTTTCTACTAAGTATCATACATTCTTCTTCTTCTTCTATGTGCCCTGTCCTTTCAGTATGTAGATGATCATGGCTTTTCATGTCTCCCTAACGCTGGTGGCTCTTAGCACGCCTTCTCCTGTTACACCATGCAATCCTTGTTCCACCATTCACCTGATTAGGGCCTTCAAATATGTTATTTGTTGCTTTCCTCTGTCTCTTTTTCTCTCTATCTGGCCTTTTAGTATCAGGTTCTCTAAGCCCTTCTTCCTCATTGCATGTCCCAGGAACTTCAGCTGTCTCTTCCTGATGCTCAGTATTAATTTCCTTTTTGTTTCCATTATTTCTAAGACCTCATCATTGCTTACATGCTCAATCCATGATATTCGTTGCTTCAAGTTTTTCCTTCATCTTTGATATTGTCCAGAATTCACTACCATATTGAAGAATGGACAACACATAGCAATCCAGTACTTTCTTCCTTGTTTCTAGCAAAATTGTCCTGTTTCTTAATACCTTACTCAACTTCTGGAATGCTTCTTTCGCCATGCCAATTTGCCTTCGGATCTCTGTGTCGCACTTTCTATCTTCTGTTATAACACTTCCCAGGTATTTAAATTTTTGTACCTGATTGATTCTAGTATCCACGACCTGTATTTGGCATATTGGGCTGCCCATTTTACTGATGACCATGTATTCAGTTTTCTTGCAGTTTATTTGTAGTCCTTTCTTGTCACTCTCTTCAGCTACCTTCTGTAGGATGTCTTGTAGTTTCTTTTCTGTGTCTGCTATCAGCACTGTATCATCTGCATACCTTAAGTTGTTTAAATTGTGGCCTCTGATGACAAATGCAAGCAGAACTTCTAGGGTTCTCAAAATATTCTCACTGTACAAGTTGAACAGATCTGGTGAAAAGACACATCCTTGTCTTATGCCCCTTTCTATCTTTGTATATCTGCTGAATTTATTACCTGTCCGTATACAAGCAGTTTGTTGCCAGTGTTGATTACTCTTATATCTTTCCCAAATATATCCAGGCTGCCGAGCATCTCCATCAATTCTTTGTAGTGTATTTTGTCAAATGTCTTTGCATAATCCATAAAGCACAGGTATAAGTCTTTCTTCATTTGTATTGCCCTTTCAGAGAGCATCCTAATCATAAATATGGTATTCCTTGTTCTTTGACAAAACCGCACTGTTCTTGTCCTATCTCTGTTCTTGTCCTATCTCTGTCCTTCTCACTCTATTCCTCAGGATTTGGACAATCAGTTTTGTTATATAGCTCATTAAACTGATGGTTATGTGGAGTTTGCACTTGTTTGCTCCTGGCTTTTTAGGTAGTGCTATGAAAATTGACTTGCTGAGGTCATCTGGTATTACACCACTATTATAAATTTAATTTATTATTTCTGTAATTTTCTCGATACCAAATTCTTCCAGGTCTATCAGCAGCTCTATGACTATGCTGTCTGGTCCAACTGCTTTGTTTCTATTCAGTTTGGCTATTGCAGATTCCACTTTGTACTTTAGTATTTCCAGTCTGTCCTCATCTTTGCATATTATCAGTTGCTCTCTCTTGTCATGGAAAAGATCTTTTATATATTCTTCCCATCGTTGGAGTATTTCCTCTTTCTCCAAAATGACTGTACCATCCTGTTGAAGAGCAGGGTTTTTGTCCTGTCAGTTCTTTTATTTCTTTATGCATGTCTGCACATTTGTCATTGAGCAATTCCTCTTTAGCCTGTCTACATTTTCTTCTTATTTCCTTGTGTAGTTTCCTGTACTCCATGTCTTGATATCATTTTCTGCCTCCTTTGCATCATGTTCAGAATCTCTTCAGTCATCCACTTGTTTTTCTTTCTGCACCTAATTTCCTTTGGTGCAATGTTGTTTGCTGATGTCACTGTGCTTCCTTTAGCGAGTTCCATTTCAAGTGTCCTTTTCTAATTTGTTCTTCGTATTTGATTTTCACGCTGTTAGTGTATTCATTCTGTAGGTTGAGGTCATTCAGGAGTGCATTGTATTTCAGCCTTGGTGCTGCAGTAGGATTCTTCAATCTCCAGAGTTTCACCTTTAGTTTGCAGATGACTGGAACATGGTCACTTCCACAGTCAGCACCTGGATAAGACATAAGAAAAAACAGTACTGGTTCAGAAGCTACGCCTGGGTCTTCTTAGACTTGTGTGCAAGAGCGAAGTCCTACTGGAAGACATAGGGGCATCCAGCAGTGATCTTATCTATCCAAGGCTTCTTCATACTCCTCAGAACCTCCTGGTAGATCTCAGCAGTGACTCTTGGGCTCTTTCGAAAGAAGAATAGAGGCATGATGTCCCCCTCACTGGAAATAATCCCAAGGACCATGACAAAGGAGGGAAACTTAGTATGCTTTGCGATGTGAACCTCCTCAATGTCTTTGCAGATCCACCTGTCATTCTGCCTATTGCTCTTCTGGTCCTGGATGAAATTCTTTTCATCAGAAAAGAATCTCAGCATTCTTCCAGCAGGACTCCACTTCTGCACACAAGTCCAAGAGGACTCAGGCATGGCTGCTCAACAATGTTTCTCACCACTGGTCACTGGACCTGTGGCCACCCTCCTCACCTAACTGCAACCCCCTTGACTATTTCTTCTGGGGGCGTGATCAAGGCCAAGACCAACATGAACCCCCACAAAACAGTCAACTCCCTGAAAGCTGCCAGTTTCATTGAAAAATAATGTAGTATGTAACTGTAACTGTTGCTAAATAAACTGTCGAGTCTCTGCATATAAAACTTTTCTTTTTATTGCTTATTTTGTTTTCTTTTTGTCAAGTGTTGGTTTTTGCTGCAACACCCTGTAGATATTGCCACTAATAAAAAGTATACATAATTTTTATGAAGCACTGACTTTCAAATGACATTTGACAAAATTTGGGCCAAATCAGATTATTAGTTTACAAATTACAGTTATTTAAGTGAAGCTACCACTGCAAATTTTCAAAACAATGGAAAAATGAGAATTTTGTGTGTTGATAAAGCATTGTTTTCTGATAGGAAAATACAGTTCAAACAAAGAAATGGTTTGATAAGTGTTATTTGGACTCTGCTCTGTCAGAAACAATGGTTAAGAGGTGGTATGTTGACTTTAAACACAGTCTTACAGATAAATGATGCTGAATGCTCAGATCACTCAAAATCGGCAGTTGTCCTGGAAAACACCAAAATTCATTTTGGCTGATCGTAAATTGAAGTTGCGTGAGATAGCAGAGGAGTTGAACATATCAGAAAGCAGTGTATTCAATATTTTGCATGAATATTTGTCAATGAAAAAGCTGTGTTCAAAGTCGATGCCATGTTTACTAACAGTTGATCAAAAAGAATGTGTCAGTGATTCAGAGTGTTGTTTGCAACTGTTTCAATGCAACAAGAAGGAGTTTTTGCATAAATATGTGACAACAGCTGAAACATGGATCCACTACTTTACTCCAGAGTCAAATCGGCAGTCAGCTGAGTAGACAGCAGCAGGTAAAAGCCATCCAAAGCAACCAAAAACTTTTCACTCTTACGTAGCCCCCTGCACACCAGTGGTGTTACCGCCTTGCTTGGGGTGATATGATTAAAAAAAAAAGAAATATGGAGTTAGAGGAGAATCTGCGAGCAAAACACTTGACCATGTCTGCTGTGGCTGTGAGGACCTCAAATTTAAAGATAAAAATATGAATTTCCTCCATTTACAATACAAGCTGCTTTATCAATCTATGTCAAATGTTTCCTTGTAGGGAAATGACTAATATTATCATTATCATTCCCAATCTCTAATAATAATTGTCATTAGGAATAGACAAATGCAGGATCATAAAAGGTCCATTTAATGATGCTTTATTTAAATTATATAATTGAAGTGCAGAAGGTGAAACTAACAAGTCAATGAAAGGCTTAAATCCATTTAATCCCCTCCATTTAAGGGTTAAATAGCAACATACACTTATGACCATGTCAGGCTTAAGCCTGATACTGGCAACATGTAAACCAATACAACCTGCTGCATGAATAGGTGGTTGTCAGCTAAACCAGCGTCCCTATTAATTTTTCTGGTGAGAAGATTGGCCTGTTACTGCAAAGGATGAAAAACAACATCTGTGAAAGAGCAGATGAGCTACTTCAAACAATCAGTGCTCAACTATGTTCTTCAGCAATGAATTTAACACTCTTGACAACTGGCATTTGTTTACATTGTGTATATAATATGCTAAAATCTACCTTTCTCCTCTGTGCGCTGATAGCTTAGGGGTAAAATTTTCAACCTTGTCAAATCAGTCAGGATTCAATCTTGGTTGGAAGCAGTTAGATATCTAGCCACACTGATGAGCTGTGATACAGCGAAACAGGCCTGCATACGGAGGACTAAAATGTTTAAAATATTACAAACACTAATCTTTTCTCTTACTGTGGTTTCTACCACAGTTGTGGGAATTTTGGTAGTGGAAAAGATTAGTGTTTTTAATATTTTAAATATTAACTAGCTCTATACCTGCAATTTTCTGAACTGTGTATTAAGCACTTTTTTAAAAATATAACCATTTCCTCAACAAGATAAGCCTTGTTAGTATATATATAGTGTATTGAGGCAGCAGATAATTTCCAAAACATATATTGTTAAATATAACAGACATTGAATATCTATTATGTTTAATCTTGAGCTGTTCTAAACATCGTATGTCGGCTTTAATTTCAGGTGATGTTTAGATTGGCTCATGATTAAACATAATAGACATTCATTGTCTGTTATATTTAACAATACACTCCTGATCAAAAATTTAAGACCACTTAAAAATCTTTAAAAAGAAATTTTTTTTTGATGGATAGATTTTAAACTCCTCCCACTTAAGGTTACCAATACTACAATCTAAAAGGTTATGGAAACAAAAAGCTACATTCCAAACATTTTATTTAGAAATTTACATTTTTATAAAATGAGGCGATTTACACATGATCAAAATTATAATACCAGGGGTTTAAATTGTTAGATCTATGGCAATTCCAGTGTTTTTAGTTCAGTTAGAGATTAGCAATCACTGCGTAGAGGCGTTACCATGCCTAAAGCAAGCAAACTTACCAAAGTTGAGTGTTCTCGAATTCTAGAATTTCATAAGTAAGATTTGTCACAGCGGGTGATCGCAGCTAAGGTAAATCGCAGTAAAACTGTGATTTGCAATTTTCTAAAGAACAGTGAGAATTATGGAAAAGCAAAATCCTCTGGTAGGCCCCAAAAAATTTATCCCGCATTGAATAAGAGAATAAGACGGGTTGTTATGAAAGAGGCGCGACTTTCTTGTAGTCAAATTAAGGCAGTCACAGATGCTGATTGCAGTCCCATAACCATCAGATGACACTTAAGACAAAAAGGCATGGTAAATAAAAAGCGTAAACAAATTCCTCGGCTGCTTCCACGTCACAAGTTGGACCGCTTAAAGTTTGGTCATGAATACCAAACATGGGATGTTGAGAAGTGGAAGAAAGTCCTGTTTTCTGATGAAAAAAAATTCAATCTTGATGGTCCTGATGGCTTCCATATTGGTATAACAAAAACATGCCTCCTGAAATTTTCTCCGCACGTCATAGTGGTGGAGGGTCCCTAATGGTATAGAGTGCCTTTTCTTACAGAGGGACGATGGAGCGCCAGGTGATGCAGGGTCATCAGAGAGTGGCTGGTTGTGTTAACATGCTACAAAAAGCATCTTTGATGATGGAGGGTCATCGTTTGTGTGGGGATGGAGGGTCATCATTTGTGTGGGGATGGATGGTTATTCCAACAGGATGATGCTGCAATCCACGCTGCAAGATGGACCTTGACCATTCTACAAGAAAATGGGGTCCATCTCTTGGGACATCTTGCATGCTCACCAGACTTGAACCCAATTGAAAATGTTTGGGGATGGATGACAAGAGATGTTTATCGAAATGGCAAACAATATTCAAGAAAAAATGAACTTTGTGAAGCCATCTTCAGAAGCTGGAGCAACATCCCCCGCACCTTAATGGAAACGCTTATTTCTAGCATGCCTGACAGAATTTTTGAAGTCATCAAAAGCAGTGGAGATAGACTTCATTATTAAATTTGGTTGTTGAATATTTTCATACACTTTTTGTACAATTTCGTAGAATTTTTGTCTGGTCTTATAATTTTGATCATGTGTAAATCACCTCATTTTATAAAAATGTAAATTTCTAAATAAAATGTTTGGAATGTAGCTTTTTGTTTCCATAACCTTTTAGATTGTAGTCTTGGTAACCTTAAGTGGGAGGAGTTTAAAATCTATCCATAAAAAAAAAATTTCTTTTTAAAGATTTTTAAGTAGTCTTAAATTTTTGAACGGGAATGTATATGTTTAGAAAATTATCTGCTGTCTCAATGCACTAAATTTAAGTTAGATGATGCCACAGCATTAAATGATCCGAACACCAAAAATTTCAATGAAACCTCATTAAACAATAAATAAACACAGTCAAACAGGAATTACAACTAATCAACACCAAAATTGTACATATTAAATTAACCTTAAAAACTTCTAACACAATTGAAAAATTCAAGGAAATATTGGAGTTATTATATAATACAGAATCAACATATTAAAAAAATATCCAAATGTTGGACAATTTTTGTCTTTATTTTCACCTGAAATAAAAGCCAAAATACGATGTTTAGAACGACTCATAATTAAACATAATAGATATTCATTGTCTCTTATATTTCACAGCATATGCTTAGAAAATATATAATTGATGTTGGGAAGTTTGTCATTTAATTGAGCAGAATTATGTTGACTTAAGTTTCGTGACAGCATTATTGTGATGTTTTCACTTTTCAGGAATTTTGTTTCTTCTGAAGAAAATTCAAAGTTGGCATAATTCTGCCCACTTAAGTGACAAACTTCTTCACACTAATTTTATTAGCACTCTATCTTGATGTCGAGCACTTTATGACAAAAATCCAGCTTGCCTTGAAATGCTGTCTCAATAAAAACATTCCATGTGTTTGGATTTAGTCTGAGTTGTGTGTCAGGAAGAACGTCCAGTCTCATGAAACTTTGCCTCAAATTGTGTATTTATGTACACTTGATTCCTCATACTTAGTACTTTACCCCATAAATATAGCCTAACTTAAACTATATTTTTATTAACCTCCCTACCATAATAAAGACTGTTATATATATACATATATATATATATATATATATACATTGACTTCGATTGACACCAAATCAGTCAAGTTTTGATCACGACCAGATCAAGTGAATGTATCTTGTCACACTGGTGAGCTGTGATACAGCAAAACAGGCTTGTATGTGGATGACTAATATATTATGCCCTCATTATGATTGAGCTCTCTAGAGAAGAAAATTTTAAAAACAGTTTCCACTTCTGCGATATATGTGTGACTCTTCAGAAATAAATTGAGTTCTTTCAGTGACTGGCATGTGTATACACTGCTTATATATAACACGTCAAAATTTCCCTTCTCTGATCCCATGCACCTATGGCTTAGTGGGTAGCAACTCCAATTGACACCAAATCAGTCGAGTTTCGATCTCGGCCAGAAGCAAGTGGATGTGCCTAGCCACACTGATGAGCTGTGATACAGCAAAACAGGCCTGTATGTGGATGACTAATATATGTATATATATATATATATATATATATATATGTGTGTGTGTGTGTGTGTGTGTGTGTATAGTGACATATATTAATAAATATGCATATAAGGGTGGTGTACATATGTATTATATTATTATTCAGGTATTAATAAAACATTGCTCAATGTATGAACAGAGCTGAATTATATATATATTAATAAATATAGACATTATTCCTACATCTATGGCACTTCTCACAGTTTCATGTGTTATGCAATCATCAGGTGCATATTTCCAATTGACAGTTTACTAGATTTGAATTTAAGTTTACTCAATGTTCATGGGAATCACTTTTTTTATAAAGCAAATTTTGATTCTTGATATGGTTTAAGATGACAAGTTTTTCTAAATGGCATAGATTGCATTTATCTCCTTTCCATTGTAATGTTTGGATTTAGCTATGATATTCCAAGTAATAATTGGGTTCTTACAGTTGTATTTTAATTTCAATAATGTATGGATAAAGTAGTACTTTTGCTGTATTTACTGTTGTTTAAAGACAACATGTGGTTATTAAATCCTATCTTCCACCTGTTAGAAGTACTTCCAAAGTAAAATGTAGCATCATTATCATCCAAATGAATACAAGCTCTATAAACAATACTTTTGCATATACACTGGCCATCAATGGAAAGGTTTAATTTTTTTTGGCAGTTGCAATTATTTTTAGAAGAGTCATTTTTGCTATTGATTGAGTGACAGATGTTGTTTATGTGGGCCAAATATTTATTTGATATTGTGGTAGAACAGGAATTAGGAGATGTGATATAAATAAAACTGTCGCATATGGCAGTGCTACAACTGATTGAACCCCAGACCAAACTAATGAACGAATGAACAAATGCCTTCTTGCGAGCCTGAATGACTGAACGACTCTTCTGAACGAGCACCTTTCAACAGCAAATGAGCAAACACCACTGTTGCCGACAAATCGATTGCAAATGACTCGGGTGTCCTTTTTTTATAGTTCTCAGTCATGTCCATTATGGCACTCGAAGGTGTGTCCAGTGAAAGCATGCACACGCAGTTCGAAGATGCTTCTGCATATACTCGTCACAGATATATCATTATGTTGTGAAATAAATTTATTTATGTTTTTAACACGACTATAGCTAACATTGGTAAACTATTCCTTAACTTAATTCATAAGCATTTCTACTATTCACCCACACTAAAAAAATCTTCCACAAAAACAATGTCAAAGTTAGAAATATATCATAGCTAAATCCAAACATCACAATGGAAAAGGAGATAAGTGTAATCTATGCCTTTTAGAAAAACTTGTCTTCTTTAACCATATCAAGAATCCAAATTTGCTTAATAAAAGAAGTGATTTAATGACCACATGCTGTCATAGAAAAACATATTTAAATTCTTAGACCCAGATTGATATTGATCCCTATTTATGTTTGCCTATTTCTTTCTTTCTTTCTTTCTTTCTTTCTTTCTTTCTCCCCCACAATATTACTTTTAACAATTATGAATTAAACCCCTTTTATTTTTGCTCCTTACATTTTTAATTCTTAATTCTAATTTTACCCCTTAATTTTTCTTTTCATTTTTCTTTTCTTTTATTTTATCTTATATTTATTTTTATTTTTATTTAAAATTTTAAAATTTTAATTTTTCCTCATTTTTTATGTACATGCAATAGTTGAATATTTAAATTTTTTAGACTCATGATTTATGCCCCTTTGATTTTTTCTCCATACATTTTATTATTTTTTTATTTTAATTTTAAATTCTAAATTAAAATTTAAAATTTTTATCCACATGTAAATGTAAAAAAAAAAAACAGTAATTTAACTTTATAAGATTTAATTCTCGTGAACATTGAGTGAACTTAAATTAAAATCTATTAAACTGTCAGTTTGAAATATGTACCTGATGAGTGCATAACGCATGAAACTCCGAGACGTGCCATAGATATAGGATAATATGTATATTTATATATATATATTTCCCTCCACTCATGTTCATGAAAAGAGAAACAATGTCAAGTCAGCATCTGCTCAGTAGATTAGATAGACAATAGCAAGGCAGTGTTGGCTCAGTTCATTCTTTTTACTACCAGTTATTAAACTTGACTACCAGTTCAAATTCCAGTTGAATCCATTGTATTCACTTACGTGCAAATACTCTTGGGAAAGGTATTCATCTGTCTCTTCCTTCCAGTTATGGGTTAAATAGCAGGACAGATTGGGTTCTATAGCCTTGGTTGGCAACCAGTCTACTGCAGAAAGCAACGGCAACCTACTGCGGGATAATCTTCTGCCCAGTCAGTCATGTCTCTTGCTTTTTAACAGTGCCTTATTATTTCATTCTTTGCAATAATTATGCTGATGAGTATTGAAAAAAATCAAGTTTCAATTCTGGGTAAAAGCAATCGGATGTCTAACCATACTGATGAGCTGTGATACAGTGAAACAGATCTGTCGGCAGATGAATATTTATGCTCTCACACCCTGATTGAGCACTCTGGAAGAATGGTAGATTTTGAAAAAACAGTAGTTACTCTAGCACTTACGTATTGCTCATTCAGTAATGAATTAGAGCACTCTGACTACTGGCGTATAATACATCATACGCTAAAAGGTCTGCCTTCTTCTACCGAGCGCCCATAGCTCAGAGGTAGAATTGCCAGCTCACACCAATTCGGTCGGGTTTCAATTCTGGGTAAAAGCAATCAGATGTCTAACCGTACTGATGAGCTGTAATACAGCGAAACAGATCTTTCGGCGGATGACTATATACATTATAACCTGGATATAAGATACCCTGGTATAAGAGAAATCCTGATATAAGAGAGATTTTCTCTGGTTCCAAATTAGAGCCTGTGGTAATGTATATAAAATAGACCAAACCCGGATATAAGAAAAAACCCGGATATAAGATAACCTTTATCTGGTCCCAACAACTATCTTATAACAGGGTTACATAGTATATATAATGTATTTCCCGCTTGTCACACTCAGGAGTTTGGATTTCTTTTTCCTTTTTTCTTATGACTTAATGTAAGATACTCAATAGTAGCTACAATATATATATATATTGGTATTGTTTTATACGGCATAGCGATATAAATACTTTGCCAACATTTTTGATTGCTCGGGCCCACTCATATATATAATATATATAATTATGTATAAACAATATATATATATATATGTCTAAGATGTAGTCCCAATCCTTGAATGACAGCATTCCTCGATATAGTGCTTTGATAAAAACACTGCTTGAGTTGGGTGTCATGAAGAGCATCTTTTAAAAACTTGCCTTTTTGTTTGACAGGACTCACCTTGCTTTGTATGGTATTTTCCAAGCCCCAGTTCTGTATCAAGAAAAAACCTTGCTATATATGTATGTAGAGTGAGCACTTTTGCCTTCAATGGCTCTCTGTCAAGGAGAAAACCAACTCTGAATTCAATACCATAGAGAAACCATAGCAAACACTCCACTATCTTTGCAAAGAATTAATGGTAATTTCAAGGAAAGGAATTTGTGAAGAACTAGAATTGCCTATATCCTTAAGGGAAATATCACCGCAAAAAAAAAAAAATTGAATAAGTAAAAACCTTGTAAGAAAGCCCTAAAATTTTGTTATTAATCTTTGCCAACAAAATATTATCTAGAATATTAGCCAAGAAAGAAGGCGATAAACAAAATTTAGGAAACTGAAAAGAGATAAATGATGTTATGGTTTCTAAAAATTTGAAGCTGAGACTTATTCAATATTAAAATTATTTCAGGAAAACTTTCTAAGAAGGCTTCATATTTTATACACAGTCTTCTTCTCCTATGTCCCATATGCTCTTGCACTTCATCAAATCTGTAGCTGCATCTACTGCTAGGAAAGATGGGTTACTGTGCTGGGTCAGAAAGTTTTTCTCATCAGAATTCATTTTGCACATTTATAAACATACCATTTATTTATGTATTGAATACTGTTGTCATATCTGGTTGGGTGCTACTGCTATTCATTTTGAGGTTCTCGACAAAATCTAAAGGAGAATCTGCAATGTAATCAGTTCTGACTTGGCATCTTGACTTCAGACATTTTCTCACCAACATGATATGGCTTCCCACTGTCTTTTCTATTTTTATGGCAACTGCTCTGAAGAGCTTCTTTCCCTTGTTCCCTGACCACATGTATTTACACATGCTAGTAGATTGGCATTAAAGTCCCACTCTTTTTAGCATCAAAATAGTTAAATGTAATTGTCTTTTCTATTCTAACAGTTTCTCTTCTCCCACTTCCAGTTGTGGAACTCTCTTCTGTTTGCTTGCTTTCCTGTTAGCTACAATATCCAAAAGTTTAAATGCAACATCAACTGCTATCTTCTATCTCCTCGATTCCCATCCTTCTCTTATCCTTTCTTTGATATCCCCTGTACCTTGTCTTTTTCTGTCATGGTAACCCTATGTGCCCCAGGAGTGATCCTGCCTTGCTTGGGGTGAAATGATTATAAAAAAAAATATTTATAAATGTACCATTTGTGCATTGAATATTGATGCCATGTCTGATCTGAGGCTCCAGTGATTTATTTCAAGATTCTCAACAAAATCCAATGAGTATTTAATGTTATGACCTGGCATCTCAATTTCAGTAACTTTCCCAGCACAGTGATGTGGCTTCCCTCGGTCTTTTCTAAAATCTTTGCATGGCAGTTCTCATGAGTTCTCCTCTTTAGTACCTTGACTGCATGAGTTTAAGTATATTACTAGATTGGCTATTAGGTCTCATTATCATATTGTTAAAATAGCTAGATGCAACTGTAAATTCTATATTATGGTCTCTTTTCTTGCCCTTCTTGCATGTGGAAATTTCTTCAAATTTCATGCCTTCCTGTTAAGTACAATCATCAAAAATTTAAATGCAACAGCAATTCCAATCCTTTTTGCTAGAATAATGTTCTTTTGTTTTCCTTTCTCCTCACTAAATTTTTCTTATATTTTTTCACCCCCATTAATTTTTTACATCTTAGTGGTATTATTGCCTTGCCTGTGGTGAGCAGTGTTTGTCTTTATGCTATCTCTCCTAATCTCTGTTATACCAACCACTTAAACAAAATTGCTGAGTGAGTTCTTCTCTGCTTTCTCTTGTTGTTCTTGCTTTCAACATGTCCTTAGAGAGTTGAATTTTCCAAGCCCTCTTTCCTCATTATGTGCCCTAGAAACTCTCTCTTTCTAATTCAAAGTATGGATTTCTTTTTTGTTTAAACATTAGAATTTACATCAAACTGATATATTTATACTAGGTTGATACAAATAATCACTCTAATATGTATATACATATAGCCCAGCAGTTACTGGCAGAGATAATGGGATTGATTAAACAAGCTCAAATTATAGTCAAAAGCCTATATAAAAGTGTATGGTATGAATTCTCTTCTCCAGCAAATGTTAGTTAACACAGTAAACTGGGCTCTTTAGCTTTGGTTGTTAACCAGTCTAGGTGAAAACGTTTGATCAGTTAGATCCACAACTCATTGCTCCTTCTCAAGCTAATGTTCTGAAATGAAGTGGAAAGACTATATTGAATCCATTGCTAGGGCAGCTGTTAAAAAGTTGGTTCATTGTGTCATGCTAGACAATTTTTCTTGCCAGAATCTATCTTACATATTTATAAGTTTCAGCTAACTTTAATCTGCAAATATTTAAATGCAATGTCAATTTCTATCTACTGTCCTCCAAATTATTCTTGTTCTTGCTTATTAGCAATATTTCTGTTTCTAGCTCTTCTACACCCAGTAACTCTTTGTGTCTTAGTGGCTTTGCTGCCTTAAATGGGGTGAATTTAATTTTTAAAAACAATTAGGTGTAGAGATAGTAACTGAACCTGGCAAAAACTTGCTTGCATTGAAATCACAACAGCATTGACTAATGTGGTGTGTCTGTGGCTGTAGTATCTGCAAGGAAGTTTACAAGTCCAAAACCAAAAAAAATCTTTCTGCTGTAGTAATATATTTTTGTGTGTATAATTTGACTTGTTTATAATATAAATGGAATATAATAAGACCCTATGTTTCTGAAGTTTCAAACAGGGAATATATTATATCCTTGAGTATAATATGACCCTTTAGTAAAGCTATCCCTACATAAAATTTTACAATGTTATACTTTAAAATTTCGAATTCATACATATATTTCACTAAAATATTCAGTTTTTCACCAGATGTTTACCCATTGAATGTTTTTTCTAATTTATGTTTCAAAATTCCAAGGAGAGGGGTACTTTATCATAACATCAAAGCATGAGAGATCTCTTGCATTTTCTTTCTTTATTTCTTTTAATCAGTTTTGGTGAATTTCCTTTCTTAAAGACGTTCAATTATACTGATTGCCAAAGAAGAAACATTAAAATACTTTTGATAAACTATTATTATCACTACCTGCCTATTTAAAATTTTATTACGTATTATGCTAACTGAGTGTATTTGCAATCTTGATTTTTTAAATAAAAGGTAATTTTAAACCAGATAAAAAATTTCTGAAAAAAAATGTACTTGCATATAATATGACCCCAACAATTATACCCCACAAAATATGGACATTTACAAGTCGTTGTAAATTTAAAAAATGAACATCAGTTTACGTTTAGACACTTTTTGGACTGCAACTGCAGATTTCCTCTCAGGGTTTACTCCTGAAGTCTTTCTCATAATTGGGTATGGCTGCAAGGCAGTAGAAGTTTGTAATAAGAGTTTTTTACATCGATGGGCAGCTCTCTCGGGTTAATGTGTTCCATCTGCCCAATCCCTTTTGAATATCCATTAAAAATTGCTTTTTCCTTGAGGCATAACAGAAAAATGTCTAACTACTTAGTTTCTTTTCTCCCAAATTGCTTTTGAATATATTCATTATTTTGCATCATGCATTGGAAAGAAAAACAACTTTTTTGGCAAGAAAGACAACCGGTGATTTTAATTCATGGCAAAAATGGTTAACACATAACAGTGAATAATCATAGACCCATGACAGAAAGTTCAACACAGAAATCCAAAGGTGATTCAGGATAGTGAAAGTTACCATCCAAAAGCTAACCAAAGTATTAAGAAAAAGAAAAAACATTTGTGAAAAACAATGAAAAGACTACTGAGCCATTATTTAATATCAGTCAGTCAGTTATGGGCTCTACAGAATACATGCTTGGACGTCTTAAAAGAGACGTAAGTGACTGGGCTGAAGATTTTTCTGCAATAGGTTCCCATTACTTTCTGCAGTAAACTGGTTGCCAACCAAGGTTACAGAACCCAATCTGTCCTGCTATTTAGCTCATAGCTGGAGAGAGAAGTGATAGATTAATACCATTTCCAAAGGTATTTGCACATAAGTGAATGGAATGAAGTCAACTGGAACTTGAACTCAGTTCTCCGATTTATTGTTCTGAGCTGATATTCAGTGCTCCATGATGCCCATCCACTCTTCCTATATAGCAGTGAATGTTGGACAATTTTCTTAAAGAAGAGGCTTGAATCAACAGAACTGTAATGTGGCTCTGCAGAAGGATGCTGAGAATGTCATAGTTTAGACACTGAGCAATGTTGAAGTTTTAGAAAAAAATGGAAAGAAAAAAGAACACCTATACTTGAGATCAAGAAGAGATAGTTAATATTTCTAAGGCACATAATGAGGAAAGAGGGATGAGAAATTTTATTCTCATAAGACACATTGATGGCAAAAAAGGAGAGAGGAAAACAACACATAACTTTTTTGCCAAGCTTGACGTGGATGCAACAGGGTTTAGGAGAGATAACAAAAAGAAAATTTATTGAGAGCTTCAAAGGACAGCAAATTGTGGAGAGCCATGATTTCCAATGTTGTGAAGAGATACAACGCATACATAAAAAATGTAATCCCATACAAAACTTTCAGAATTATATACGATGAGTCAACCATTATTTTCTCCACATATCCCCATAAACCATGCCTTTAACTTAGTAACCCTCTACCTCTACTCTTCCATGCTGGCTCAAGGCTTGCTAGAAAAGAGCACTTGAAAATTTTCACAGAGTCAATCAATCAGTCAGTTAAGTGCCATACAGAAGATACGTTTGGGTGATCATGTCTCAAAAGAGACATGACTGACTGAGCAGAAAATTTTCATGTAATAGGTTGCCATTACATTCTGTGGTAGACTGGTTGCCAACCAAGGCTACAGAACCTAACCTATCCTGCTATAATCCATAGCTGAAGAAAGAAGAGATGGATTAATACCTTTCCCAAGAGTATTTGTGCATATGTGAATGCAACAAATTCAACTGGAATTCAAACTTGGTTCTTTGATTTCTCATTCCAAGTCGCTCAGTAGATTCTAGTTCTTTCTTTTTCATGCAATTTTTTATATGTTTCACTTCCTTTCTGGTCAGCAGTTCTAACAGGATTAGGATATAGGAGGATTCTTCAAAGAATTTATGAGAAAATAAAATGGAACCATTTTTGCTTATGAAAAATTATATAGTTTATTTAAAGAAATAAAAGTGTACAGCTTGATGTTACACATTGTAAATATATTAAAAAGCAAAGCAAACGGTTTTGCTCCTGCTCTTCAGACCTCTACGGGAGATTTTAATCAAAATTAAAAAAAATAAAAAAGTGTGTCATGAAATTGAGAAAGATGGAAAAAAAAATGTGAATGTTATATCAAGTTCCAACAACTCACACAATGCAGGCTTTTGGGACCCGATATACAAAGCTTCCAGAACCTTAAGGTGGAATGAAAAGTGAGATCGGGACACAACAGTGAACCGATCAACACTAAAATTAGCAGCACACTTTCTATTCTTTATAAGGTGCTTGCAAATAGAGGAACAGTAGGTATTCGGGACGGATCCATTTCGAGGTAAGGTGTGATTTTTTATTTTAGTTGGAACATGTTGTTTGATTCTCATGTCGAGACGCTTAGTTGTTCTTCCTATGTAAGCCTCTAACATTCACTTTTTTTATTTCTTTCTCGTTTTCATGACACACTTTTTTATTTCTTTTAATCTTGATTAAAATCTCCTGTAGAGGCCTGAAGAGCGGGAGCAAAACTGGTTACTTTGCTTTTTAATATATTTACAATGTGTAACATCAAGCTGCACACTTTCATTTCTTTAATTAAATTCTATACTTACAGAAATATTTTCAAATATATAGGTTATCTTAAATCTGGCATAAGGTCATAAAAATTTAGGGGAAATACACTGAAAACTGTATAATGAGCAGATGAATTTATATAAATAAAATATTTTCTCTAAAACTGATGAAAACTTTTGCAGCAGTAGAAAAATAAATAAGGCTAAATCAGTCAGTTAAGTGCCAAATATGACACACTCTTTGGTGATCATTCCTCAAAAGAAACATGGTGGACTAGGAAGATTTTCCTGCAGTAGGTTGTCATTACTTTCTGTGGAAGACTGGTTGCTAATCAAAGCTATAGAACTCAATCTATCCTGCTATTTAAACCATGGCTGAAGAGAAAAGTGATGGATTTTTTACCTTTCCCAAGGGTTTTGCACACATGGGAATGCAGTGAATTCTACTAGAATTCAAACTCAGCTCTCTGATTTCTCGTACCAAGCTGATATCCTCTGCACAGCAATGCACATCCCGAACTGACTGAAAACTAAATAATAACTTTAAAAAATGATAATAGCAAATGATAAAGAATAAATTAAAATTAATCATTTGAAAATAAATTAAAAAAAACAAAAGTAAATAAATTTTAGTAAATATTTAAAATTTTAATAAATTAAAATTAAAAATCTTGTCAGTCTGTTTATAAAGTTCTAATTTCATGGATGTTCTGGTTATTCCTGAGGTTAGCTCTATTTCTTCTGTTTAAACCCCTAATACATGCAGAATTTTTCTCATTGTTCACATAAGCTGAAATAGAATCTATGAAGGAAAGAATAAAATGGAGACACAGGAAAAACCTTTGGTCGTAACTATCTTTTGAGGGGAAATGTCTTCCCGAGCAAAAGGTATGTCTTGCCCAGTCAAGAATCCCACCTAAAAAGAAAGATTCTCTTTTTTTCTTTATTTGGTGCTAGGGAGCCCCTCTTTTTTTCATATCCACAGGTCATCCTTCCTGTCAGAGGTCATCTGGGGAGATTATTATTCTTTTTTAGTTTTTATTTTATTTCATTTTGCGTTTTTATTTTATTCCATTTTGTATTTGTCATTCAATCTCTTCAATTTACACCTGAAAATATTTTTTCTATTTTAGAGACACTGAACTTGTACGTGGAAATGAAGAGAAAGTATGATTTTAAAAAGGCCATACCTGAAATAGGCTGACATGTGAAAAAAAAAAAAACAAAGATGAAGATACTAATGTAAATAATTTGATCTGGTGCACCTGCTATATATTTATAGATCCTTGATAAAATCCAAAGAAGAATTAAATGGGTATTTTGGTCTATTTTAAGCAAAATAGAAATTATCTGTACAGAGGAAATGTGATGTGATGTGATGGAACAAAATGACTTGATTTTCAGACTCAGCATGAAAAATTATCCAGAAATATGTGCCCATTGCCCAACAATATTTGGGCTGAAAAAATGTAACTCATCTAGAAAATGTGTATAAAACGTCTGTTGGATGCTTTTGATTTTATGTATAAAACATGAAGGTATGCTTTGTCATTTATGAGGAAAGAACCATTGTAAATCAGAGAAACATTTGGAAACAACTTAGTTATATGATCTTATATCTTACATAGTTATATGTGCTTATTTATTCTTTTTCTAGTTGTAGTGGGAGTCTGTTCTAGTGAAGGGTAATTGTATACTGTTGCAGGTTAACGGAATTTGGCTTTGTGATAGATAGCCCACTATAAGTCATAAATTGATTATAAATCAAGAAAAACAATTTGAGTATAAAATTAACGTTTTTATATGTACACATATCAATTAATGTTTTTACAATTAAAGTAATACTTGAATGTAGGTCCAACGGAGGTTAAATGTTCATGGCAAATAATAAGCTGAAAGAGATTTAATGTTTAGGAATGTGGGGAATGTCTTTGAAGTAGACGCTCTTTAGGTCAGTAAGTAGTTTTGAGACAGGGGAGAAGAAAAGAGAGGTGAAGGGATGAGCATAGTAGCGGCTTGATTTGGTCAAGGGAGACACTAATTATTCTCGCCTGTCACCATCAGTCTGTCTGCTGGGTGCTTTCTGTCTCGGCTTTTTATTTCGGCTTTTTGGATCACAGGTGATCATTTGGGAATTCATATCCGGATTTTATTCTGGGCATCCCATTGGCTGATAAATAAAATTCATGTAGGCTCGTGAAATGGAAATTTAATATTTGATTAATTTTTATTTTTCAACCGGAACATCTGCGCGAACCCGGATGCACAGCGACGACTTTTGGTCATTTGCCCTTTTGTCATGAGAGAACAAACATTCGGTCCTTTGTTTTTGCTCAGTCAGTATCACCACAATCTTTCTTTGAACCTTGTGGCTCTATGGATAATTATTTCCCCCTTGAGATAGATACTTTTTTATTAACTGTAAATTAGTGATTTTCCATTGTCTTTCTCCACAGTTTTAAATTCAGAATTATCATTTTCCTGTCATTCAAGATTAAATAGCCTAGTCTTTCCTGCTACTTCAGTTTGGAAGAGAAGAAATGAATTGATAGCTTTCTCAAGGGCAATAGTGTCAGAGTTAACACAATAGTTTAGGCCAGAATTTGAACACAGCTTGCTGATTCCGGAATAAGGGTGATGATAGCTCTCCACAACCTTCTCTCATTTGTTAATCAATAAGTTTTGGATTTTTGCTATCTCTCCTAATCCCTGATCTGACAACCATTTACACAACTAGCTAGGTAAGTTATTTGCTGCTTTTCTCTGTTCCTCTTGCCTTCAATGTCTTGTCCTGCAAATATTAAATTCTTCAAACCTTCTTTCCTCGTTATATACCCTAGAAATTTCAACTAACTCTTTATGATTCTAAGTATAAGCCTCATTTTATGCACATGATTAGTCCATGATATTCTCAGCATCCTTTTGTAGAACAACATATTTGTCTTGTATGATTTTCCACATATTAAGAGCACTTCTGATGACTGAGAAAAAGTTGGTGTTATATAGCTCTCCCATTCCCAGAGCCACACTGACTATTATCTAATAACTGACCAGTAGTGTTCATATTCAAATTGTCAGTACCACCTACTGTAAGTAGAATGTCTTCTTTCAACAGCCCATTATAGAAAAGGACAACTCCAGGTGCTTACTGCACTATATGCAACCAACTATGGGTCTCTTATCAGGTTCACCCATTTCTCTGTTACACAACATTCTGTTGCCTGAAGTGTCTTTTATGAGGAAATTGTTCAGCATTCACTGATGAACATTCCACCATTTACTCCTAAGAAGCAAAGTAAACCTGGTTGCTGCCCTTCAAAAAGACCTACAATCTGTGATTGAAAAGGGTAGCAAATGGCTTGTAAATTTTAACGCCTCCAATACGAAGCTGCTCTTCTTTAACCACCATAGAGAAACTTTGCTGCCTACTATCAGAATGGATGATACTAGTTTCCTAGAGAGCAACACACTTTGTCTCTTTGGTTTTACTCTCTCAAATGAAATGACAACATCAAACCCATAGCTGCATTTACTGCTAGGAAGTTTGGGTCACCATGTTGGCCCAGGAAGTTTTTCTCATCAGAATCCATTTTGCACATTTATAAATCTAGTGTTCATCTGTGCATTGAATCCTGTTGCCATATCTGGTCAGGTTCTCCTGCTATTCATCTCAAGGTTCTCAACAAAATCCAAAGGAGGATCTGCAATATAATCAATCCTGACTTAGCAGCTCGCCTTCAGTCACTTTCTCACTGACGTGGTGTGGCTTCTCTCTGTCTTTTCTACAAGTATTTTCATGGCTACTGCTCTGACAAGTTTTATCCTGGTTCCCTGACCAGATGTAATTCCTTTTGCTAATAGATTAGAATCAAAGTCTCACCCTTTTATTATCAAAATAATTAAATGTAACCATCACTTCTTTCTCTAACTATCTTTTCTTGCATTTCTCATTTCTGGAACTCCCTTTCATTTGCTTGTTTCCTTGATGACTGCAATCTCCAAAAGCTTAAATGCAATGTCAAGTACCATTATTTTATCTATTTGATTCCTATCTATCTGTTATCATTTCTTCGACATCCCCTGCACCTTGTTTTTTCTGTCACTGTAACCCCTTGCTCACCAGTGGCAGTCCTACCTTGCATGGGGTGAAATGATTATAAAAAGATAATAATGCAAGAGAATTGATCTTACAAACCAGTTCAGCACTAGGAGTGCATAAATTGATTGGTAATATTTATTCATTGTTATACTTTCCTTTTTTTTCCCCAAAATGATTCTTTTGATTGTTATATTACTATTAATTATAATAAGCAGTCACAGTTCATTACTATGTCCTTACCCCAGGATCTTTTAAGTGGTTGTGTCTCCAGACAAATTTAATGTGTGTAACTTTATCAAGATTTTCATTTTCTTGTAAAATGCATTGTATTTCTTTTAAATTACCTTACTACCCATGAATTTGTTAATAATATAAGGGATGTTTTTTCCTTTTTTTTATATTCAACAACTGCCATTTTTGAAAACTGATTCCCACATGGGTGCTTCCATGAACATATTCTTAACCTCTTCAAGTCATGGGTCAGCTGTTATCTATTCTTACTTATCGTCATGATCTTCACTTCCTACTAACTTAGAATTTATTATTATCACACACATCCTACAGTAACCCTCTAAAAAGTGTAGATTGTGCCATGTGAATTCAAATGTGGAAATGAGAAGGGTAAAATTTTAGGTATGACATTAAATAACCAAATAAAGTGGAAGGTTATACTATATTTGCTGCACCCGGTATTAAGCTATTGGTAATTTATTGCAATTTTTTTCCATTTTAAGTTCCTATCAAAAAAGTATTCTCAGAGAATCAAGGGAGGTAACTGCAGTTGCCAACCTAGCATTTGTCCATACATGAATAATCACAGGAGTGAGAATTGATTTTGAAATGGCAAAAATTCATAAATTGCAAACAAAATGACAGAAAAACCATGTGCATTAGCCTGTAAACTTTTATAAATTTTTTTCCATGTTTCATTTTTAAAAAAAGGTAAATGGCAAAATGGCAAAAAATTCAATATACAACCTTGTGCAAATTAATTGAAACAACTGCATTCATTTAATTTATTTTACCATAGAGTCAGTTTTAGACCTGCAGAAATAACAGTGTGTAATCGATTACTAATTTTTCCTTAGATTAGGTCATTTGCAGTAGTGTGCAGTAATATGAATTTATTTTCAGAATGTATGATGAAATTTGTTTGGCCTTGACAAATATTGCACCATCCATGACTGCATCAGATTTTTATCACACTCAGACACTATTGTCTCAACTGTTGATTAGTTGTCCTACAACCATTGTCTGTAATAGACGTTACTCAAAGGAAGTGTAGAAAAATTGTGATGTGGCACGGACAAACTAGCAAGCCTTACAGATAGATATTGTTGGATATCATCATGTATTCTCTTACTACAGTGTATAAATTCATCCAGAAGTCTATTACCATTGATGAAATAATTGCTTGATAGAACAATGCAGGGTTGGCGGAATATAAAAGAAAAATAAATATTGTTTTGAAAGGTCAGGAGTGTAAAAACTCAAGTGACAGGCAAAAATTTGTTTTGATTAGCAGCATAATCAAAATCAGAGAATGTAAACTCAAAATTAATAAATATATGCTTTATATATAAAGCTGACATGTCAAATGAATCTTACCTATAAAAAGACAGATCAGAGAGGTAGAGACATATCAGGAAACAGACAGATTATGGGAGAGATGGAGAAGAGTTTGGATTGAGGAGAGAAGACAACCCAGCAGTCAATTGCCTTCATATGCATGTGTGCTAACCCTCTGACCATCCTCTATTCCACACCACATCACTGAAAAAATAAATTGTATATTTTTATTCATACGTGTTTGTTGTTCATCCTCACAAGCCAACAGCCAATTTTGATCCCCAGCTTATTTTTCATCAAAGTGGTAAACAATAGTTGGTGTCAGCCTTTGAGTTTGAGTTTGAGTTTTGTTTAACAGCATATCAACTTTTGTGGGTTATTTAATGCAAAAAAAGGTGGGGTTTTAAAGTATTTTTTAATGTTTGGTTACAGTGAGAAGGTTGATTTAGACAGATTTTGATGACAAATTTTATCTTATTTTATTTTAGAAAACTGAAAATGTCTTCTAGTTTTGTATTCAAAAATGTATTGCTCGTAATAATTTTTTTTCTTCAAAAATGTATTATGGTAATTTTTTTTTTCCAAAAATGTGTATTTTTCTATAAAAGTCTATTTTTATGTATATATATTTCTATAAAAAATCTTTTTTATTCTTCCATAGTGTTTTGACCCCAATTTGGGGGTTAACTATTTTCCCATAGCTGGGACCCTAACAGGTGCTACCACCTCAGGTTAGGGTGGACCTGGGAACAACAGCAATTAAGAGGTGGTTCCATGCTCCTCACAATCTCCCAATTGCTGGTGGATGCAATTTACCATCATATCCAGGACCGTGTCGGCCTTTCAACTGTCAGTCATGTCACCAAGGTAAAGAAACAAACTGGATCCAAAACATAAAGAAAAATGCAGTTGGAAGAGAAAAACAATATCAAGGGCCAACGTATATGTAAACATAATCAGGGAAAGTGTGAAAGATCCTAGGAAGACATCATTCATTTTGTTTCAATTAATTTGCTTAAGGGTGTAAGCCAATCAAGGATAATATTACTTACATACACACACATATCTGTTTATCTACTCTATCTCTATTTCCATGGAAAATGTTCTTACAAGCTACATTCTTGAGTTTAACTGATTTTACTTGAACTACTTCTTCTTTTGTTGAACTGAATCCTAAGAGGATACTTTCCTGACCACTACAATCTTAACATGTTCAAGTTTAGGTTTATCTATTACATTTCCTATATATCTTCATAAACTGCTCCTTTTACCTCCCGCACAACAATCTGCTGTAGTAACCGAATACCTTAGGTGATTCTTGGCATTTGTATGAAGTAAACATATATATATATACAACTTTAAAAACCAGGAATTTATTTATAGTCTCTAGAGCTCTTTTGACCAACATCTCATCAGGAGAAAATTGTTGGAATCACAAATTAAATGAAAAACAGCAATGAAAATGGAGTGCAAAAATAGGATGAACGTTAAAATAAATATACATTTAAATACGTATTTATAACAAGAGGAAGAGAAATGACATGTAATATATATATGTAATGATGTTAAATTCTTGAATGGAGAGGATAATCCATATCAATCTATTTAATATAAATTCTTAAAGAGATAGATCCATACAGAGAGCTCATGGGTACTATCCAGAGCAATATGATATGCATAAAGGAAAAACTCAACACATCATCTATAGCAGTCATAAACTACATTTTATTTTGACAGGTAAGTTTTTGTTACCCATCTTATCAGACCATTTGGAATTTGTGATCTGGTGAGATGGGGAGCAAAAACTTACCCATCAAAATAAATTATGGTTTATAACTGCCTTAGATGATGTGTTGAGTTTTACCTTTATTACACACACACACAACACTCTCAGCTACTGGGCGTGTATAGCAATAATATACATACTAAAAAGTTTGCCTCCTTCAACTGAGCACCCGTAGCTCAGAGGTAGAATCGCCAACTGATGCCAATTCGGTCAGGTTTCAATCCTGGGTAAAAAGCAATCGGCTGTCTAACTGTACTGATGAGCTGTGATGCAGCGAAACAGCTCTGTCTGCAGATGACTATTTACGCTGTCACACCCTGATTGAGCACTCTGGAAGAATGGTAGACTTTGAAAAACAGTAGCTACTCTGGCATCTACACATCGTTCATTCAGTAATGAATTAGAACACTCTCAGCTATTGGATGTGTATAATGATAATATACATGCTAAAAAGTCTGCCTCCTTCTACCAAGCGCCCGTAGCTTAGAGGTAGAATCGTCGACTGAAACAATTTGGTCGGGTTTCAATCCTGGGTAAAAAGCAATCAGTTGTTTAAACATACTGATGAGCTATGATACAGCGAAATAGATCTGTCTGCGGATGACTATATATATATATATATATATATATATTAGGATGGAGTGCACAAAAATATAAAATATGAAAGAACATATGTAGATTTAAAATATACAAGAGGATACTGAGGTCAGCACCTAGCAGTAATGGTCAGTTTTTGCTTGAACACAAGCAGGAAACAGACAGCTGCTGCTGACTGTTGACTTCAGTGTCCATTTTTATATTTACATATGCACTATCCCTGATATAGAGTACTTTAATTCATAAATATAACATACCTTTAAGCTATATTTATTATATATATATATATATTATAAATTATACTTTAGAACATGTACCTAATTTCTCTATATATAATCGCTATGAAAGAATGTTTGTTTCAGCATTTGGTCCCCAATGCCTCATCAGGCAAAATGGAAGGTACTGGAAATCCTTTTCCTTTATATTTATTTAGTTTCGTTAGGGGTGTTAGCTGGGATTTATTGATATTGTGATATTTCGTTGACAGTTGGAATTTTTTTGTGTGGATGTTGTTTAGTTAGAGGTTTTGGAGGGGGTTAGCTAGGTAAGGGAATCAGTCTATGACCGTTGGAATTTATTTGGGGTGTTTCTAAAGTGATTAATTCTTTGATTCTAGACAGTTGTACATTCTAATTAACAGTTGGCTAGACTACATCTTATGGATTTCTTAGAAGAGCCATTAGTTGGTGTGGATATTTTTTTTATTTATTTTTACTTAAGCAGAGTCTTTACAATCAATGTAAGTTTGCATGTTTAATCTTAACTTTGGGTTTAGGGAATATGTTTTTTTATTTCATTTTAAATATATATATATATATAAGTGACAAGGGTGGACATTGTGTAAGTATTTATTTGCTTGATAGATTTGACTTAATGTCTGCATTTTGTGATTGAGCTCGACAGGAGTTGCGCTCAGATGTAGATCAAAATTTTAGAACGCTAACAACACCTTGAAATTTTTTGGAAAGCCAAAATTAGGGGTAGAAAAATATATATTATCACCCCACAAAGTCAGGGATCAGTTCATATATTGATTATAATATAGAATCGGTCACCCCACTTTATATTATCTATATCTACATATGTTGCCCCTCCCCCTCCCACCCTAATCCAATATAGATATTCTACATTGTTATCTATATCTATAAAAGTGATGAGGGTGGACATTGTGTAAGTATTTGCTATGTACATTCATCATATCTTTTTTATTCTTATTATTCCTTAAACTACCCGAGTGAAACCGGGCTAAACTGCTAGTATATATATATATATATATATATATATATATTCATCATTTGTAAATGAGTTTTTATGCATTCTTGGTTTCTACCATGTGGTGTCTTCAGGCAATTTGTAATAATTGATTTTACTGTGTCTTTTTAAGAACACTCACATAACAGGGATTTTTGAATGTGCAATTTTTTAAATTACAAGAAATTATAACGTTTTCTTCCATGGTTGTATAAACCTAATAGGTATTTTTTGGTATGGTTGCACTTAGTCATAATTTCTGATGAAAATGATTTATTTAGAAAATATAAGATGATTTCATGGCTATTTAAAAAATTAAGGAGTGGTAGTTGAAGGAAGTTAAACAATATCCTTGTAGGTGTGTCAATATTGCTCAATCAAAAGTGAGAATCAGGTTGAACTATGGAGTTGAAAATTTGGGTAATGAAAGAGAAAAAGTAGCATAATGTCAAAACATGACACTTTTTAATTGGGTAAGATATATACTGGGACCATGCATTATTTAAATGGGTAGACAATAATTTTTAACCACAGATTGGATTTTAGTTTTTTTTTTTAAATTTGATTTTATACTACCTGTTAAAAGGGTTAAATTGTTTAGGTTAGAATTAGAATTAAGTAATTATAGGTACATTGGAATTAAGAAAACCAAAACAAGGTACATTGGAATTAAGAAAACCAAAACAAGGTACATTGGAATTAAGAAAACCAAAACAAGGTACATTGGAATTAAGAAAACCAAAACAAGGTACATTGGAATTAAGAAAACCAAAACAAGGTACATTGGAATTAAGAAAACCAAAACAAGGTACATTGGAATTAAGAAAACCAAAACAAGGTACATTGGAATTAAGAAAACCAAAACAAGGTACATTGGAATTAAGAAAACCAAAACAAGGTACATTGGAATTAAGAAAACCAAAACAAGGTACATTGGAATTAAGAAAACCAAAACAAGGTACATTGGAATTAAGAAAACCAAAACAAGGTACATTGGAATTAAGAAAACCAAAACAAGGTACATTGGAATTAAGAAAACCAAAACAAGGTACATTGGAATTAAGAAAACCAAACAAGTATTGTGTGGATCATTTATTTTGGTAACTTTTAAGTAATATTATAGCATAAGTTATAAATGAACAATTGTAATTAATTACATTTTAATTACATTTTATAGAAAAGTATTTTACATAAAACCATTAATTCAACTCTACAGTTTAGCAGCACTTTATTTTTCTCATACACCTACATACACATACAGATATATATACACATACACACACAAATGTATATAGATATATATATATACACACACACACAGATGTAGATAGATAGATAGATAGATAGATAGATAGATAGATAGATAGATAGATAGATAGATAGATTTCTGGTATACAGGATAAGGAAGAACGTTTCAAAAAATGTAATGCTCACAAGATGGATTGAGAGAAAGAAAGACAGGGGAAAGCAGTGTAAGACATATTTGATGGGCTTGAGCAAATGGATGGCAGAACGGGGTTTGGGAGAGATACTAAGAGAAAAAACATGAAGAAGTCAAAAATGTAAGAAAACCATGATCTTTGAACTATTTATTTCCATGTATACAAATGATTAAAAAAGTGGAAAAATACAATAAGTTGATTGAATTTGATAACTTGTTTATTAGAGTGATAAAAGCTGATATATTAAAAAGAAATTTAAAATGAAAAAGAAACAATTCATAACAAAAGATTTTTGGGATTTATTAAAAGACAATTGTGTAGCCAATGAAATTTTCCTGTCTCTCAGCTTTACATTAGAAACAAAGAAAAGAGTACTAGACCGTTATGTGACATCTGCCCTCTTATATGGTAGTGAATGCTGGAAAAATCTCCTCAAAGATGAAGTAGAGACTCAAAGCAACAGAAATGTAGTTCTACAAAAGGATGCTGAGCAGACCACAGACCGAACATATTAGGTTGTCCCAAAAGTTCGTAAACACTTGCAAAAAATTGAAATTTTACTCGCCAAGTAATCTAAGGTGACCAGAAAACACTTGCAAAAAATTGAAATTTTACTTGCAAAAACAACAAAAATTATTGCTCAAAATAAAGACCATCATTTTCCAAGACTTTCTGTCATTGATCTGCAAGCTTTCAGATTTGGTCAAAGTACCATTCAGCTGGCTTTGAATCAAAGAATTCTTGACACGCTTCCTCGACTTCATCAAATGAGTCGAATCGGCGACCCTTCAGAAAGTGTTGCATTGAGTGAAAAAGGATGTAATCTGATGGAGCACAGTCAGGACTGTAGGCTGGATGTGGTAGAACCTCAACACTGTCCAGCTCTTCAAACTTGTCTTTAGTCTTCCTGGCAATGTGTGGCTTGGCATTGTCCTGCTGCATCAAAGCGCATTTTCGGTTGATCAGAGCCGAGTACTTTTGCTTCAACTTTTCGTATACCTGCTCAAGTTGCTGACAGTAAAATTTGGCACTGATGGCACGACCATTCGGAACAAATTCAAAATGCATGATTCCTTCAGAGTTCCACCAAATGGACAACATGACTTTCTTGCCGAATCGATCTTGTTTTGGAACCGATGGTGTCTCTTGCCCTTTCTGAACCCATCGCTTGTCTCGATTGTGTTGGACCAGATAGACCCATTTCACAAGTGTTTACGAACTTTTGGGACAACCTAATATGAGCAGCGATGAGGTTTTGGAGAGAATGGAAATGAAAAGGAAACTTATGCTTAATATCATTTAGAGACAGTTGAAGTGTCTAGATTATGTAACAAGGAAACATATTATTTCAAAAAATAATTTAAATTAACTTAAAAAATTTAAATTAAGGATTTTTTGGCTTTTGCTAAAATAGTTGATTAGTGTGGTGTCCAAAATATATATTCTTTCATTGCATTGTAATTTTCTTTATTAAAAAATCTTTCAAAATTAAAAAAATTTAAAACTTTATTTGCAAAATATTAGTTGATTTCAAGTATAATTAATATGATCTTAAGTTTAAAATATCACAGAAATGCATTTTTGAATCAGACAATAGCTGTATATTTAAGGTTTTCATGCATTTGATAGCTTCGTGATAGGTTATTCCATATGATCACTAAAATATGTAATTGAACTAACATGAGCGTCTTTTATATATAATTTTTAAGTACCCAGTAATCTTAAAAATTTAAGAAAATATTCTCTGTAATCTAATACTTTATTTAACTTTAAAGATTTTTGGCTGTAAATTTATGATAGTTATCACTCTAATTTTCTGATAATGTCATTCATGGTCCACTGTTTATAGAAAATTGACATGTTTATGTAGCCCCCCCCCCACACACACACACACACAGAAAAAATAAAAATTCTGTTGAGAAAATGCTCCCCAAACCCCCAGACAAGCAGAGACTTGTCAAGTCAGAGAAAAAAAGCAATAGCACTTATCTTAAGTTGTGAAGTAGATTGCTATTTTCCACAACCTATTATAGTCTGATGACATAGTAACATGGATGGTAATTGTTTAAAAAAAAAGAGTGAGATATATTTCCTGCTTTTATACAACTTCAGTAGTCATGTGATATCTCTGCCATGTGACCCTTGTAATTATAAAAGGTTAGTAAGGATAATAAGCTTTTTATTCAGTAAGGATTTCAACAATAAAAGGTAAGTACACTGCTCCTTTCCTATCTAACCAACAGTTCAGTCAGGCAATTAAGTGCCATACGTAATATGCGCTTGGACGATCATGTCTCGAAAGAGACATGACCGACTGAGCAGACTTTTATCCCGTAGGTTGCCATTGCTTTCTGCAGGAGACTGGTTGCCAGCCAAGGCTATAGAACCCAATCTGTCCTGTTATTTAACCCATAACTGGAGGGAATAGACGGATTAATACCTTTCCCAAAGGTATTTGCGCATAAGTGAATGCAAGGAATTCAACTGGATTTCCCCATAATTTTTTTAAAAATATTGATATTTTAAAGATATGATTTGTACTATATAAAAATATATATATTTTTCAGCTTAAGCAAGTAATTTCTCTTGCTTGCTCAACAGTTTCCTAAAAGATTCATACCATCCATTTTTATTCGATGCAGTAGTGAGGTATTCAACCAATCACAAGCCACTCTAGCTCTGTCTATTTCTGCTTTGAACTCCAACCAAGACAGGCAAGCCATCAAAATCTGACATTAACTGGACTTCATCAGAGATACCAGAGAATGTTTCTTTCCAAATTACAAGGACTTCACTTCTATTAGATAAGTTTAAGCTGCAAACACCACTCTTTGTTTGCAACTGTTTATTTTATATTGTATAATACAATGTTTCCTACTGTTAATGATGTGTATCATTTTTAATTTTTACCTTGTTCTGTTAATATTCACCGTAGCAAACTTAACATCCATTTGCACCAAAATTACTATAACTTGGCTTTTACATTTATTATTAGTAAATATAGGGTGTCCATAAAATTTGCGTGCACTTTAAAAAATGTATAACTTTATTTCTATTTGTGATAGAAATAACCCATAAAAAATGTTATAAAGTCTAATGTACCTAGTTTTAATTATAGTTATTGAATAATTCTTTACCACAAAATTTGCAACAATTTTTAGATAAGTAAAAAAATATTTTCTTTTTTTCAGAATAAAATTGATCCATGGCTTCAACTGACATGTGAAAAGAATTGTGCATGCAACCAAACCTAGTTCATTAGAAGATTTGAAAGCTAAAATCACTAATGTGATTTCAGGCATTACTGTAAGCCAGTTGGCAAATGTTTTCTGTGAACTGCAAAATCATATTACCTTTTGTATTGCTAATGATGGAGGACATGTGGAAATCATATTACCTTTTGTATTGCTAATGATGGAGGACATGTGGAAATCATATTACCTTTTGTATTGCTAATGATGGAGGACATGTGGAAATCATATTACCTTTTGTATTGCTAATGATGGAGGACATGTGGAAATCATATTACTTTTGTATTGTTAATGATGGAGGACATGTGGAAATCATATTACCTTTAGTATTGCTAATGATGGAGGACATGTGGAAATCATATTACCTTTTGTATTGCTAATGATGGAGGACATGTGGAAATCATATTACCTTTCGTATTGTTAATGATGGAGGACATGTGGAAATCATATTACCTTTTGTATTGCTAATGATGGAGGACATGTGGAAATCATATTACCTTTTGTATTGCTAATGATGGAGGACATGTGGAAACTAAATAAAATTTCAATAAAACTTTAAAAAATATATCTATATTTTTTAAAGTTTTATTGAAACTTATTGTACTTCTTTTTAATCCTTTTGACAAATTATTTCTATCACAAATGCAAATACAGTTATAATTTTTTAAAGTGCACACAAACTTTATAGACTTTTAAAGATTAAAAATATTTAAACTTGGTCAGTTATTCTAATTAAAATGTAATGAAAAATGAAAACAAATCTTGTAAAGATTCATTCTTCTTTTTATTTGCTGTGTCCCATCATGATGTAGGCAATCATGGTATATATATATATATATATATATAGAGAGAGAGAGAGAGAGAGAGAGAGTGAGAGAGAGAGAGAAAGATAGAGAGAGAAAGAGAGCTTAATAGGGAATATTGAACAGTCTTTTCATAGATGAAGAAGAGATTTAAGGCAACGGATTTGGTTCTACAAAAGGAGGCTGAGAATGCCATGGACAAAGCTTGTAAACAACAAGGAAGTTTTAAAGAAAATGAAAATATTAATGGACACTTATACTTGGAATCAGAAATAGACAGCTGAATGTTCTGGGAAACATTATAAGGAAAGAAGGCTTGGCAAATTTGATACTGGCAAACAAGAGGGACACAGGGGAAACAGTGAGTAACCTACCTAATGAGCTTGTGTAAATAGATGTCAAGACTTGGAGAGATAATAAAAAGATAAATACTGCTATGAGCTACAATATAGGAAATTGTGGAGAGCCTTGATTGCTCATATTCAGACACAGTACATAGAAGATATATAATAATTCAGTTCAATGACACCTATCAAAATACAGAAAAATTGTTACAATACAACAAATTTCAGAGCTAACGGATTTTTTATCAAAAAATTGCTTAATATACTGCATGGTCTTTGTATTCCATTGATCAAGCAACTGACCAGTCAACCATTGTCAAATAAAGGTTTTTGACAAATCATTTTATCAGTAAGGTATGTTAGCTTTGCCACAGGTCATTTTTAATTCCCTGTGACTTCTGACTTTTACCAAATTACTATGGAAAGAAAAATTTCAGAATGTGGACAAGAATAAAGGAAAATGTAATGATGCAGCTGATGGCAATCCCTAAATAGAATTTTGTTGAAAGTTTGTGAAAACCAGTGAAAGTGAGATAACAGTGTGAGATCATATGGGGAGGAATTTGGAAAGGATTTAAGGGCCATTGCCTATGTTGACTGTTTTCAATATTATTAAATGGCTGGATACTATTTGAATAGATCTTGTCTTTTCCATTTCTTGTGAGGTATTACCTCTGTTTTTTTTATTTCTTCATGATTATTATATTATTCCATTTCTATTGGATTAATATTCAAACATTTTAATTGTACAAATATTGCCTAAACATTTCTTAATGAATATTTTATTTGCTTCAGTATATTTATCAAAACATACATAAGAGCTGAATATTAATGTATGAACAATTTTATTATCATAGAACCAACTGAGATCAATATAAGTTGAAGACTGAGATAGATAGATAGATAGATAGATAGATAGATAGATAGATAGATAGATAGAAACAGATTGGGATAGATAATGAAGAGACTGAGATATATATATATATTTTTTTTTTTTTTTTTTTTTTTTTTTTTTTTTTTTTTAATCGTGTCACCCCAAGCAAGGCATTCCACTGCCACTATAGCGCAGGGGGTTACATAGAGGGATTAGGTATAAGAAATGTCAGAAGGAGGGTGATAGATGACTTAGGATGTACATAGGGAGAGAGTTGGGAGAGAGTGGGTGTGAGTTAGTGTGTTAGGAGGTGTCTATTGACCTTACATTTAAACTCCTGGAAGTTGTAGTCATCAAGGAAGCAAGCATGCGGTAGAGAATTCCACAGGCGGGAAGTGCGAGGAAAGAAGATGTTGGAGTAGAAATTGCGGTTACATTTCATCGGTTTCACTGTAAAAGAGTGGGACCTAGTTGCCAATTTAGTGTCTCGTGCAAATTCACATCTAGGGGGCACCAGTGATATATGAACAGATTAGGACAGACAGATAATGAATAGACTGAGATAGATAGATAGATAGATAGATAGATAGATAGATAGATATGAATGGACTGATAAAGATAGATAGATAGATATGAACAGACTGAGATCGATAGATAGATAGATAGATAGATAGATAGATAGATAGATAGATAATGAAGAGACTAAGATATTAATATCAATGAGAGATAGATATGAACAGATTAGGATAGACAGATAATGAATAGATAGATAGATAGATAGATAGATAGATAGATAGATAGATAGATAGATAGATATGAATACTGGATGGAGATAGTGCTGTGGAGATGTATATACTTTTCCATAGTATGACTTAGAGATGACTAAATGGTATAATACTGATGATGAGAATTGTCATAAAAGACTGCTATAAGACAGTTATGATTATGATGCAGTCAGTATGAATTTATGAGAAAGCTACAATATGGCTAGCCTTAAGTGAATTTCATATAATATTACAGATTAAAGTAAGACGACGTCTTCTTCAAGCAACATTAAATTTCTTGATTGCATTATTTTTGTTCAGTGAAATTAAGATATAACAGAGCAGACTGAAACAGATAGATGTGTAGACTGAGCCAGATATGAGCAGACTGAAATAGGTAGATGTGTAGACTGAGCCAGATATGAGCAGACTGAAATAGATAGATGTGTAGACTGAGCCAGATATGAGCAGACTGAAATAGGTAGATGTGTAGACTGAGCCAGATATGAGCAGACTGAAATAGATAGATGTGTAGACTGAGCCAGATATGAGCAGACTGAAATAGATAGATGTGTAGACTGAGCCAGATATGAGCAGACTGAAATAGATAGATGTGTAGACTGAGCCAGATATGAGCAGACTGAAATAGATAGATGTGTAGACTGAGCCAGATATGAGCAAACTGAAACAGATAGATGTGTAGACTGAGCCAGATATGATCAGACTGAAATAGATAGATGTGTAGACTGAGCCAGATATGAGCAGACTGAAATAGGTAGATGTGTAGACTGAGCCAGATATGAGCAGACTGAAATAGATAGATGTGTAGACTGAGCCAGATATGAGCAGACTGAAATAGATAGATGTGTAGACTGAGCCAGATATGAGCAGACTGAAATAGATAGATGTGTAGACTGAGCCAGATATGAGCAGCAGATTGAAATAGTTAGATGTGTAGACTGAGCCAGATATGAGCAGACTGAAATAGATAGATGTGTAGACTGGGCCAGATATGAGCAGACTGAAATAGATAGATGTGTAGACTGAGCCAGATATGAGCAGACTGAAATAGATAGATGTGTAGACTGAGCCAGATATGAGCAGACTGAAATAGATAGATGTGTAGACTGAGCCAGATATGAGCAAACTGAAACAGATAGATGTGTAGACTGAGCCAGATATGAGTAAACTGAAATAGATAAGACGTGTAGACCGAGTAGATGTGTAGACTGAGTTAGATATGAGTAGGCTGAAATAGATAAATTTTTAGACTGAGATAGATTTGTGCAGGCTAAAAAAGATACTAGTAGATTGAAATAGATAGAGAGATACAGTGGGGAAAATAAGTATTTCACCCCCTTCTGATTTTCTGAGTTTACCACCTTACAAAAATGAAAATGTTTTATAATTTTCAAGGTAGGTTCATCTTGAAAGTAAGAGATAGAATATAAAAAAATCTAGAAAATCATTATATTAATTTTTGAACATTTAATTGTTTTTTATTGAAAAATGAATATTTCACCCCCTACCAATCAGCAATGATTCAGGTCCCATAGACCGTTCATGTGGCCAGAAAGCATATAGACTAATCCTGTTAGTCAATTATTACTCTTAATCAAGTACTCAGTACCTGCATAAAAGACACTAGTTCACAGATTCCTTCTGTGAATCAGCAGTCAACAGTTGGTGCAATAATAAGAAAATGGAAGAAACACCAATTGACAATCAATCTCCCTCAGTCTGGAGCTCCACACAAGATCTCCCAACGTGAACTGAAACTGATGGTGAGAAAGCTGAGGGAACAACCCAGAACTATGTGGTAAGAGCTTGTTGATGATCTCAAGGCAGCTGGGACCACAGTCACCAAGATGACCATTAGTAACACACTACGTTGTAGTGGACTGAAATCATGTAGTGCTTACAAGGTCGCCCTACTCAAGAAGACACATGTACAAGCCCATCTGAAGTTTGCAAATGAGCACCTGAATGATTCAGAGGAGGGTTGGAAGGAAGTGCTAAAATTGAGCTTTTTAGCATCAACTCAACTCGATGTGTTTGGCAGGAAAAAATACTGACTCTGACCCCAAGAACATCATTCAAACCATTAAACATGGTGGTAGAAACATTAATACTTTGAGGCTGTTCCTCTGCTAAGGGGACAGAATAACTACACTGGGTCAAGGGAAAGATAGATGGGGCCATGTACAGGGAAATCTTGAGTGAAAACTTCCTTGTCTCAGCCAGGACTGAAGATGGGTCCTAGATTGGTGTTCCAGCATGACAATAACCCAAAATGTATGACTAAGGCAGCAAAGGAGTGGCTTAAAAAAAAGCACATTAAGATAATAAAGTGGTCTAGTCAGTTTCAAGACCTGCATACTTTAAAGAATCTGTGGAGGGTGCTGAAGCTTTTTGCTCAATGCCGACCTACAAACCTTAAGGATTTAGAGTGGATCTACAAAGAAGTGTAGGCCAAAATCCCCCCTGGGATCTTTAAAACTTGGTAACCAACTACAGGAAATGTCTGTCTTCTGTGCTTGCCAACAAGGTTTTCTTCACTAAGTTTTGCTATGGGTTAAAATACCCTTTTCTCAATAAAATATAAATAAATGTTCAAAAATTAATATAATGTGATTTTCTAGATTTTTTTTTATTTTCTATCTCTCACTTTCAAGATGGACCTACTCTGAAAATTATAGACTGTTCCTATTTTTGTAAGGCGGCAAACCCAGATCATCAGCAGGGGATGAAATACTTATTTTCCCCACTGTAGCTAGCTAGCTAGATAGATAGATAGATAGTTGTAAAGAGAAAATAGAGAATGGAGACAGACAGCCTCTCTAATAACATACCGAATGAAATAGTGTTTGTCTTCTGCACACACACACACACACACACACACAGAGTAGCACACACACACACACACACACACACACAGGTACATATGTACGAATTTTCATTTCTTCTGGAATAATATTCTTGCTTTTCTCATTTCTTTAGGAATATATTAAAAGCAATTTATTAACCAACACATATATATGAAGTGCAGCAGTTAAGAAGAGGAAAGAAACAGAGGTAGGCCATAAAGGAATCAGCTGAGATATAGATAAATGAATTGCTATTTTTACGATATTAAGGGTAAAATACAGATTTTCATTGAAATCTTTGAAAATACATACACATTTAATCATCATCAACCGGACTGAATTTTTTGGACATTATTTCTCTTCTTTCTCATTTGGGATTGCCGTGATCAAAACATATTTTACAAAGCATCAGCTGGATCTTCTAAAAGTATAAAAAGCCTCTTATGATGATTAAATAATACCAGTTTTGTTTTAGAGATATTAAAATTTACTAGCCATTCCTTGCACTTGTTAAAAACTGATTAGTGGTCATTTTTTAAAGCAGCTGCCAGTTTCACTTTGTCAAAACTACTGGAATTGCCATTAAGACAAGAGATAAATACCTAATTGGGAACTGGTGACAACAGGAATGCCATTGAGGAAGATAAGAAACAATGTAGGTCCAAGGATAGAGTTTTAGGGGAGCCCTGCATTAATGAGAAATGATCTAGAAACATGGCCATTCAACATGGAATTGATGACAAAATCTTAGTGGACAAAAACTGAGTAGACAAAATCCTAGCCTCTTATCTCAAAAGTGAACAAAATCTTAGTCTTATATAAGATTAATTAATATAATTGGATGTAAAGGCCATCTGTAATGTAATTGATTCCAAACTGCTAGCTCAACTCCAGTCACTTTCTCACTGTTATAATGTGGCTTCCCTCTGTCTCTTCTACAAATATTTTCACGGCTTCTGCTTCGATGAGCTTAGCTCTCTGTGCTCTCACTTCATGAATTTACTCAAGCTACTAGACTAGCGACTAAGTCCTACCCTTTTACAGTGAAACCGATAAAATAAAACTGCAACTTCTACTCTGTCAGCTTCTTTTCTTGCACTTCCCGCTTGTGGAATTTCCTTTTGTATACTTGCTTCTCTGACATCTACAATCACCATGAATTTATATGCAATGTCAATTGTCATCTCTTATTTCCTTGACTTGCATCCTTTCCCTAACAACCTTTGTATCATGTTCTTCTTCCTTTCCACCCTACTCTCATGCAGCTCTCTTCACACCAGTGTTCTCATCCTTCTCTTATCCATTCTCTGACACCCTGTGTAACTTGTTCCTCTTTCTTATCACTCACCTCTTATGTAACCCTCTGAGTAACTGCAACAGTACTGCCTTGCTTGGGGGAAATGATTATAAAAAATATCCTCATCTAAGAGTGTAGACAAGTTCTTGCAAAGTGTTGGAACATGCTTTTGTTTCAAGTCATGAATTGAGACATGATCACCCAGGCATGTATCACATATGGCACTTAACTGACTGACTGATACATAAATTTGTGATCATTTACATTGTTCAGACTGTTGTTCGCATTTTTGTAGCCATATTCACAATGTTTTGACAATTGTACACTGTGACCTTATTCAAGTGATTGGAATTTCAAACTGAACCCTTTATTTTGATCACTGGGGTAGATTGAAAGGTCGTAGTTTACAATGGCTGAAGTGTCATGAATATGGCACTAAAGATCAGGACAACAGTTCAAACAATGTAAATAATTATAATACCACATCTCAGGATGTGGTATTGTAATTTGTGAGTGTGAAATAAGTGTATATATTGGATGTTGTGTTTATTGTCAAAATTTTATATTACTGTATATATATATATATATATTAGATATTGTACATATATTCTCATCTTGAGGTTCTCGACAAAATCCAAAAGAGGATCTGCAATATAATCGATCCTGACTTGGCAGCTAGCTTTCACTCACTTTCTCACTGACATGATGCGGCTTCCCTCAGTCATTTTCTACAAGTATTTTTATGGCAATTGCTTTGCCAAACTTTTTCCCTTATACCTTGATCACATATATTTGCTCATGCTACTAGATTGGCATCAAGGTCTCACCTTTTACAATTGAAATAGTTAAATGCAACTATCTCTTCTATTCTAATAGTTTCTTTTCTCGCACTTCCTGTTTGTGAAACTCCCTTCTGTTTACTTGCTTCCTTGACAGCTACAATCTCCAAAAGTTTAAATGCAATGTCAATTGCTTCTTTCTCTCTTCTTGATTCCCATCCTTTTCTTATCCCTTCTTTGACAGCCCCTGTGCTTTGTTTTTTCTCTCACTGTAACCCCTTGAGCACCAGTGGTGGTCCTGCCTTGCTTGAGGTAAAATGATTATAAAAGATAAATGCGTATATATTGTATATTATCATCTAAATTTGAGATTAAAATTTGAATTAAAAGTTCCCTGAATTTTTAATGCTAAATTTTTTTCTTGTTACAGTATTTATATTGTTTGAACTGTCGTTTTCACCTTTATTGCCATATTCATTTTCACAACATTTCGGACATTGTAAACTCCAGCATTCTTCAGGTGAGTGGAATTTCAAATAGAACTCTTTATTTCGATCACTGGGGTATATTGTTCTTGTTCCATGAGTCATGCAACTTCCGGATATTTTAGTTATCTCCCTTTAACTCAACTCTCTAAGTTATTTGCTCACCACTTCAGTAGCCTGGTATTGGACTCACATCTCTTTGGGTCAAGTGACTGGATCTAACCAATGCTTTTATTCATTTTGTCATGTGTCCTTGAGGACAAATGGCTCAATAGATACCTGGAGAAAACCAGAACATACAACAGTGTTTCACTTTTTCCAGAATTGATTTGGTGCTTAAAACTCCAAGGATTCTTTGATAAATGGAATTCTTTGTTTCCCATTATCAGAAATGATAAAGGATTTTAATGAGGAATATAAAAAAAACAATTTTAGAGACATATAAGATTTAGTTAAAATAATGTTGGAAAAATGCTATTTGTTGATTTCATTAATTTATGAATTTCAATATTTTACAAGTGCAGCTTTTAGAGTTTCTAAAATCAAAAGGAAGAATTCAATAAGAAACTCTGTTGTATTGTTTCAATTCTACTGTCTTCAAGAGATGTAATTTACAAAGATCTGATTACTGGAATGTTTGATATTAAACAAATAAGCCAATTATATCTTTTATAATTTTGAAAAGTGTCACTATCGTTCTTAGAGTCATTATCATTTTTAAACTTATCTATACTATAAATCTGATTCTGCTGCTATTGCTTTATTTGTTAATATGCATTATCTTAACCATTCTATGTTCTTCCACAGGTGTGGAGTCCATATGCAAAGAAGAAATTTCTTTTCTCCCAAGTAGCATCAGCTCATAATTGTCAAATGAAAAACTGATTCCCAACAGGAAAAAAAAAAAGAAACTTATTTTTATTTTTTTTATAATCAGAGTTTTATTGCAAAAAGACAGTTAAATTTCTCTTAAAAATTTTACATCCCTCTTGGATGCCCTCTAATATATATATATATATATATATATATATATATATATATTGTCATCCGCAGGCAGATCTGTTTTGCTGTATCACAGCTCATCAGTACGGTTAGACTCCGATTACTACATAACCCAGGCTCGAAACCCGACTGAATTGGCGCCAGTCGGCAACTCTACCCCTGGGCCATGGGACGTTCGGTGGAAGAAAGCAGTCTTTTTTGTGCATATCATATTACGCGCCCAATAGCTAGAGTGGTCCAATATATATATATATATATATATACACACACACACATGCACACACACACATACACACACATTAACAAGTACATCAGAGAGTAAGTAAAAAATTATACGCACTTTCACTCTTGGATGCCCCCCCCCCAATACACACACATACACACATTAATAAGTATATATGAGAGTAAGTCAAAAATTATTCAAACTTTCATCATAATGTGTTACAAATGCCTATAATTTTTTTACATTTTCTCATATCTATCTCTCTATCTATCTATCTATCTATCTATCACCAAAAAATTTCAAGGGTTCTAAAAATATGTTAAAAAAAAATTTACATAAGAAATCATTTTGTATTTATTATGTTTTAGGTCTTTTTTCATTATGTAGCCTCCTCTTTTTAGCAAATTTCTAGGTGGTGGCAAAATAATATTTTTAATTATTTGCAACATTTCTTTCATCCCTTAATACTGATTTTTTAAAATGCCATGTCCTAATAAAAAAGGTTCTGGGTATGATGAAAAACTGTACCCAGCAGTAATGCCTTCAATCAGAAGGTTTTGAGGAGTGTGAAACAACCTGATAATGGCTGTTGTTCCCAGATTCACCCTGACCCAGGGTGGTAGTACCTGTTAGGGTCCCAACAATGGGCAAATAGATAACCTCCAGACTGGGATCAAATCACTATGAAAGTATAAGGATAGACTTTTATAGTATAAATTTCAGCAATACTTTTTGGGAAAAAACAAAACAGCAATACATCTGATTTTTAACCAAACCCTCTTTACAAAAAAGAATCAATGAAACCTGATCTAAAAACTGATTTCTTATAGAAAAAATAAGTGCAATAAATATATAAATAAGTTCAAAAAACAATATAAAATTTCATAGCAGTATATATAACATGGTTGATTCCATATTTTTCATATAGTTTTACTGTCCAAGCCTATTCTTGCACAGCTTTTAGAATGCTTACATTTGTATTTTTTTACCTTCCAAATAAAACTAATTATCTTTTATTTGGGTCATATCAATTACTTGTACTTTATCCTAGAGTGTGAAAGTACGGTGGAGTAATGGGTAGTGGCTTAGATTGAGGAATCGAAGAGCAGCGTTCAAGTTCCAATAAAACTAATTATATTCACTTACATTCTGTTACCCTTGAGGAGGGTATGAATCCATCTCTTCATCCACCAGGTACAGGTAAATAGCCAAATAAATTGGATTCTATAGCCTTGGGTGGCAACCTGTCTAGAAGAAGGTCATCTGTTAATTCAAAACCTGAGAAGGGTTGTTTGCTCCCTTCACCCCCAGCTATGAATAAATATCAGTACAGACTGGGTCATAAATTCTTGGTTAGCATCCAGTCTAGGAAATGGAAAACTTTAAATTCAAACCAGCCTAGAGAGTACTGGGCTCTGCCAGACTTTTTTTGCCCAGAAAACATCACTGATGCTACAGCTGTAGTGCTTGTGGTGCTTCTACACCCCACTAGGGTTATAGGGGCACCACAGGAATATCTCTCATCCTGGAGAGATATTGCAATCATTTTTTTTACTCATCATACTCATTTCAAATCCTGTTGACTTTGTGAGGAACATGTGGTCATGTGCTAGTCATTGCTTCCATAGCAAGCAGTTTTTGAATGATGGGACTACAGCCCCATGCCCAACTGGTTTTTAATTTAGAGTTTTTTTCTACCAGACTGGTTACCAACCAAAGCTGAAGAGCTCAGTCTGTCCTTCTATTCAACTATAGATTGGGGAGAAGAAATGGATACATACATTTCTCAACATTATTTGCTCAGAAGTGAATAGAAAAAATCAATTAGAAGTTTATTCTCATTCCAAGTCGCTTGACCATGACACCACCACCCACACATCTGTTACACCTCTTTACATATACCTGAATTAGGCTGTGAAAGAGAAAAGCTGAAATATTTTGATAATTCAGTTCTGGAATTAATTTTAGGTGTTCAAATTGCTTTAACATTGAATGCAGGAAGTAGGGGGTTAACAAAATAGCCATGCAGATTGTTACAGCTGTAGTGAGTTTGATCCTCACTAGGTGCCCTTGATTAATTCAAGCTAAGCAAATATTTGATATTAAGCCACAAAACATTCTATTCTTAGAAAAAAATTCTGCTGCTGTGACTTTGATCCATACTGGGTACCCTGCCTTAATCCAAGCTTAGCAAATACCTTGGCCATGCTTTTGCAGAGTAGTGGTCAAGAAGCTACTCTTTCAGAAAGTTATTACTGTAGCTTGACTCACTGTTCAAAATTTGTGTTCTTCTGCTAAATTCTGCTCAACTTAGTAAAAGATTGCAACATATTGCATTAAGGTTAACAAGCTACTTTCATAAAGTAGTGTACTAAGTTCAGTCCTCAGCAAGTGCTCCACATTTGTGGCCTTGTGTGAGACTAACTTAATTTCTGCAAAATCCACTAGGTATATTGCATACCTTAGACATACCAAAGAATTCATCAGTTAAATTATCAAATCTAGTGAAAAGATTAATTTAAGAATTGCTCACATGAAGCCTGAAGAACACACTGGTAAGAATGTAATGATAAAACAACAAAGATAAGGATACCAGACTGAAGAATTTGTGAAAGGATTACTATGACTCATGAAGATTTTAGACAATGAAAGAAACTGAAAAGATTATTGGCCAAATCATCCTGAATGTTAAATCTAAACAACTCATGGAATGGTGATTATGACTCATTTCAGATTTTCCAATATCAAGCAAGGTTGAAAAACACATTGGTCATACTACAGTAGTAAAACCATCAAGAAACTTATTTCAAAACAATTTCTTGGATCAATGATAATGACTCATTTTAAATTTTCAAATGATGTGAAAAGTCAAAGCACAGTATTAAACCCAATAAGAATGTGAATATTAGTCAAAAGAACTGATAGAATAAAGATTAAAATTAGTTACAGAAGCTAAGATAATCATAATTGTAGAACTAATTTATAGCTAATAACCAATCAAAATTATCATAAACAATTCTCAACCTGTCTACAGCCAATTCTTGTTCCTTTACTCATCATTTTTGAAAGCATCAAGTTTTGTTTTGAATAGTCTTCTGTAGAATCCAAGAATGGCAATAAATACTTTATTGTCACCACCTAATTTTATCACCAAGTATTTTCAGAAATCTTGTACAGATACTTTGGTACAAACTTTTCTTCCTGTTACAAGAAATCTCATCAAGTTCTTCATAAGACCCCAATTTTGCATTGGCTTTCTGACTATTCGAGCCAAACTTGGTTGAGTGCCAAAAAAATATCTTTGTCATTTTGCCCAGAATTACGTTTTTTTTTGTTTTCTCCTTTTTTTATTCTACCTAATGTAAGGATCGGGGAAGATGCCAAAAGGAAAATACACGTCTGAAGAACTTGAGGAACATCAGCAGAAGTATTTTTCTAAGTAATTAGAATGAATTAACCAAGACATCTTTCTTCTTAAAAAGATTTTAAGGTATGGATGAAAAAGAAAGGCAATTTTGTGGAACTTCCATTAATTAGAGTTGAAATTTTCCTTCCCCAAAATGTTCTTATAAAACTTTCACAAAATGTGTGTTTGTATATATATATTAATAAACATACATATTGTCCTACATCGGTGGCATGACACAGAGTTTCATATGTTATGCAATCATCAGGTGCATTTTTCAAACTGACTGTTTAATAGATTTTCATGGAAATTAAATCTTATAAATTTAAGTTTGAATATTCTAAGATTACGTGTAGGTAAAAATTTTAATTTAAAATTAAAATATAAAATTAAAAAATATTAAATATTAAAGAATATTAAAGTGCAGGAAGAAGAAATCAAAGGGGCATAATACATAAAATGTAAAAAATTTAAATATTCTAAGATTACATGTAGATAAAAAAAATTGAAATTAAAATTGAAATTAAAAATTAAAATATAAAATTTAAAATTAAAATTAAAATTAAAAATAAAAGTTAAAAAATAAAAAAAAAATTAGAATGCAGGGAGCAAAAATTAAAGGGATGTAATTCATATTTATCAACAGTAATATTTCCCAGGGAAAGAAAGGGGTAAAGTAAGAAAGTGAGGAAGAAAGAGTGAAAGAAAGAGGCAAACATACAGAGGAATCTATAACAATTGGGGTCTAAGAATTTAATTAAGTAAGTACTTTTTTCTATCGCAGCATGTGGTCATTAAATTGCTTTTTTTGTAAAGTAAATTAGGATTATTAATATTGTTTAAGATGACAAGTTTTTCTAAAAGGCATTTACATCTATCTTCTTTTCTGTTGTAAGATTTGGATTTAGCTACGATATTCCAGGTAATAATTAGGTTCTAGTTATTGCTTTAATTTCTAATAATATATGGATAAAACTGTATTTACTGTTGTATAAAGACAACATGTGATTGTTAAATCTTATCTTCTATCTGTTAGAAGTGCTTTCAAAGTAAAATTAAGCATCATTTTCTGAATGAATTCGATCTTCCATTTGAAGAATATATATATATACATATATATATGTATATATATATATATATATATCCTAGTGAATGCAGAATGAAGAATTCTTACAACGTCCAAAACATTTAAAAACAGTGCTCGATATATAATATATAGAGCTGTGAATATTTATTATAAATTATATTTTAGAACATGTACATAACATCTGAACATATTTAAAAAGCGATTTTACAATCACCTTTCATCCTTCAATAACAAAGAAAAACAAAACATGACATCTCTCTCCAAATATTTTTGGAAGTTAAAAGATTAAAATCAAATGCCTAAAGTTAAATGGAAAATCCTTAAACAAGCAAGAACAGCTAAATCTATAAAGGAACCATGTTTCCTCTGTCTTCAAGAAAAAATTGAGATCCTTAAATATATGAACAGTAACAAGCTTTTAAACCAGAGGCACGAAACCACAGTAAACTGCAAGCACATCAGAGAAAGTAAGGTTTAATATTAATTATAAAGTAAAGTTAATAACAATAATTAGTATTAATTAATAAAGTAAGGTTAATAACCATAATTAGTATTAATTAATATTAATTATAAAGTAAGGTTGATAACCATAATTAGTAAGGTTAATAACCATAATTAGAGTAAGGTTAATAACCATAACCATAATTAGAGTAAGGTTAATAACCATAACCATAATTAGATGAATCATATATTGACTAGATATAAGAATAGAAATTTAAAATTAAAAATTTAATAGAGAAAACTATGATAAAATTAAAAATCAAAAATTGAAAATTTAATACAAAAAACATATTCCCTAAATCCAAAGTTAAGATTAAACATGCAAACTTACATTAATTATAAAGACTCTGCTTAAATAAAAATAAATAAAAAAATATCCACGCCAACTATTATCAGCTCTTCTAAGAAATCCATAAAGATATAGTCTAGCCAATAGATAATTAAAACTCACAACTGTCTAGAATCAAAGACTCTCATTAATCAACCACTTAAGGAACACCCTCCCCCCAAAATTCCAACGGTCACATTGCTAACCCCCACCAACACCTCTAACAAAACACTCTCCAAAAATTCCAACAGCCAAAGACCTATCCCACTATCAACAACCCCTACCAACACCTCAAACAAAACTAAATAAATATAAAGTAAAAGGATTTCCAGTTCTTTACACACCTCCTGACGAGGCATTGAAGTTTCAATGCTGAAACGAGCGTACCTTCATGGAGGTTATATATAGAATAATTATGTACATGTTCTAAAATATAATTCATAATAAATATATATATATATATATATATATATATATATATATATAGGTACCTACAAAGAAACATAATAACTAAGGTTTAAAAGGAAGTTTTAAAAATAAAAAATCTCTCTTCAAACTTTTATTTTAGTTTTAATTTTAAACTAATACATTACATTTAATATTTCTAATAAGCAAAATATAATACTTTGCTGTATTTTGAAAGGAATTTAAACTGATTGAAATTACTTTTATTTGAAATTGCTAAAAATCTTTTAGCTATGTTCACAATTTTCTCAATACAATATAATTCTACTATAATATGTGAGCAAAAATTAATTTCCTATCCTTCAATTTTTATATATTCATGTAAAAGTTGAAAAAATCAGAAAAAAGGACATTTGTACATTATGAAATTTTTATATCATGGAGGTTTTTGTAGGATATCTTTGAATATGTGGTATTGTGGTATTATGGTATATGTTGAGTTGATATGGTGATGGATGAGTGCTTGTGGTGAATTAGTAAATTAGAATGAAGAAATGAGCCACGAATTTGATTAGCTAGGTTTAGGATAGTTAATATTGACCAGCCACTCCCCACTTTCCTTTTGCCAATGTTCAACTTTTAATAATAAACTTTCTTATAATGGTGTGGAGCAGGAAGGACTAAGAAGTAGATGGAAAAGTAATATCACAGATGTTGTTCTTTAGAGGAGACCAAAAATTCTTTTAAAAATGTAGAAAACACTGTAATCAACACTTTGAGAAAATGGAAATAATTATATACAAATTGATCCTTGGATAGTATTTTAATGTTGTGAAGTACTTACTATTTTAGTAACAGCACCTACATGGTAATATTGTGCCAAATTAGTTGATGTGATTATTTATAATGTAGCTGATTTTTGATTGATATGATTCCTGAAATTGGTTAAGGACATCTGAAGTTCTAACAAAGTCTTGGAATTATCTCTACGAGATTTGTTAGTGTGCAAATATGTGCATGTTGTGAGCCACGTACAAAAAGAAAACAAAAAGTGTTATGAAGACATTTTTACCTGATAACCAGCCAATCACTGTTCTAAAGAGTATTGCCCAGTTGCTCCAGAATGGAAAACCACTGGATTGTTCAGCCTTTTTTTAGGAATTTGTAATTTATGGACTGATATTTCAATGGCATTCTGGAGAATGTGGAATTATCTTTAGCCTAGAAATGTTACACAGAATGGCCACAAGATTTTACTGGTTTTTTCTTTTTAAATGTTTCCTCGTATTGAGGTAGAACAGAAAAAACTTGAAGTAATCTGACCAAAAATAAACTTGACAGCATCGCATGAAGCAACTTCTTTGGTGTAAAATTAACTGGATAAAAATAGATTTTGTGACTTGTTTTCTTTTCCTTTTACACTTGGATGCTTTCAGTAAGTAAATAAATACATAAGACAGACAGACAGAAAAATAATATCACAGATGTTTTTCCATAGAGGAGACCAAAAAAAAAAAACAGTAAACACCATAATATTTAAAGAAAAGGGAAATAATTATACACAAATTGATCCTTGGATAGTACTTTTATGACATGAAGTACTTACTATTTTAGTCGCAACACATATATGACAATATTGTCTAAATTACTTGAACTAATATACTTATATTTGTATTGTGGCTCATTTTTTTATTAGTATGATTCCTGGCATTGGTTATAGTTATCTGAAGTTCTAACATAAAGTCTGAGAAATGAGGCTAGAAAATGTGACAGTGAAATCTAAAGCTACATTGCAATATCTCCAAAAAGTGTTATGAAGACATTTCTACTTGATAACGAGCCAAGCACTGTTCTAAAGAGCATTGCTGAGTTGCTCTAGAATGGAAAACCAGTTGATTTTACAGACTTTATCTAGGAATTTGTATAATGAATAAATATAGATGTTGGACTTATCTTTCAATGGCATTCTGGACAATGTGGAATTATCTTTAGCCTAGAAATGTCGAACAGAAAAGCCACAGAATTTTATTGGCTTTTTCTTTTTTACATGTTTCTTTGTATTGAGGTAGAACAGAAAAAACTTGAAGTAATCTGACCAAAAATAAACTTGACAGCATTGCACGAAACAACTTCTTTGGTGTAAAATTAACTGGATAAAATTAGACTTTGTGACTTGTTTTATTTTCCTTTTACACTTGGATGATTTCAGTAAGTAGACAAATGCACAAAAGAGACTGAAAACCTGATAAAATCATCATGAAAATATTTATAGAAAGGTCAGTGTGTTTTGGCTCAGCTTAATGTTTTGGTTTAGTAGCAATTTGCTGTATTGGGAAAAACTATCTTTAACAGAGACTATTCTATGTTCAATTTCCATTTCTCTTTAACAAATTTTGTTATAACTGATCTATATACTAATGTATTTAAAGTGTTTGGTATTCAATAATTCCACATCTTGAATTTTTATGATGAATTCAGAGTATGTACCATCATTATTTCATTGTTTTGATAATTTCACTCCAAGCAAGGCAGTAAAGCCACAAGTGGTTACGAAGTGAAAGAATAGGAAAAATTAATATTAAGAAGTGAGAACAATAAAAGAAGAGGAATCAGGAAGACAGTAGATAGCAATTGACATTGCATTTAAATTTTTGAAGATCAAAGTTGGCTGGAAAGCTTGAAGCTGGAAGAGAGTTCCAAAAGTGAGAAGTTGGACAGAAGAAACTGTTAGCATAGAACTTAGAGTTGCATCTATTCATTTCAAAAGTAAAATCTTGATACCAAAGAGGAAAGGAACAATTACTTAGCACAAGGAAGTTACATTACAGTGGTGGGAAAGTGATTGAAGTCAAGATGTCAGATCAAGACCAATGACATTGCAGATTGCTTTTGGGATTATCAAGTGTCTCTAAATATACAGTAGGATATGTGGCAGCAATATTTTTAAAAAATAGAAGAACAGCAGAGTTATAAATATGTAAGATTGATTCTTGAGAGAAAGATTTTCTAGCATGGCACAAGGAACCAAATTTCCTCACAGCAGACTTAGCAATTGATTCAATATAATCTTTCATGTCAGTGAGAAAATAGAACATAACCAAACGAACTTTGAATTAAGGTTGCGATGGAATATTTTCTCCCTCTGGATGGTGTTCTTATAGATAACCAAAAGTTCTCAGACTGACCTACTTAGAAAAATAACTGAACATTATATTTCTTTTGGAAATAATTCTTTGTCAGGATGAGAACTTTTCAGTATCTTCTCATAATTGTGGGTTAATAACCCATAGTTCTTCTCTGTCTTTTGATCTGAAATTTTCACTGTATAATGTTTCAATTATGTCTTACAGGAGATCCATGTTTGAGTTTTAGTTGAATTTGTTGCATTCATTTACACAAAAATACCCTTGAATAATACATTTCTACTTCCTCCAGCTATGGATCAAATAGCAGGACAGATTGGAATCTTGGCAACCAGTCTACCACAGACAGAAATGGCAACTTACAGTAGAAAAATCTTCTGCCTCGTCAGTCACGGACTAATTGTGTATCACATATAGCACTTAACTGACTGAGTTGACAGAAGTGTTAAGTTCAAAGAAAGAGATTATGTTGAAAACTAAATATTTGTTTTGTAAGATCCCTTTTTTATGATTTAACAAACATGTCGATGAACCTATATAAACCTGCAGACAAGCTTAAAATAGAAAAATAGGGTGCTGTTGCTCTATCAGGTTTGGAATGTCTACACATCCTTGCAGTGGTGGTGGTAGTGGGGTGTAATATTTTCCACCCTACAACTCCTTTCCCACAGTTAAATTGTTGCAAGACTATCAGTACTCTTTTTCTAATTCAATGCCAAATGTTCTGGTGAGATACATTCCTCTGTTCTAACCTTCACAGCTAGGACCTACCATGCCACATACACAGAGATGAATCATCCTCATTCACATTGTATTCCACTAGATATCTTGCCATTCGGAGAAGATGTGCTGTGGTAATTATTGGCTGACTCCTTAAATTTCTAAAGCAAAACAAAAAACAAATCAAATAGATGATAAAATATTTACCTATTTGAAACTAAATGAAAACTAAAGATTTTTAAAAAAGGGTCAATCATTATTCCCATAACAGGAGTGTAAGATGTCATGGTAGTAGTCTTCATGAGAGAGAACACAGACACTATCGTAATTTTAGTTTCTGCTAACAGGATGTTTTCCTAACTACTACAATTTTAATCTCTTCAAGTCTTTCTTTTCATATATCATCATGAACAGCACATCTTACCTTCTACTATGGCCATTTATATGTCTACCTTCTTCATTAACTCTCTATCTTGACACCAGTTCTCAGATAATTGTTGAAACAACATAGAGTCTGGTGAGTACCAAGAGGAAACCCCTTGGGAATACCAGGTGCTGTAATCTTGGATGTATGGGTAGTGTAACTGAAATGTGATTCTACAGAAGGATGCTGTGGATATCATGGATCAAGCATGTGAGCAATGATGAGATTTTAGAAAGGATGGAAACTAAAAGGAAATTAATACTGAGCATCAGGAAGAGACAGCTAAAGTTCTTGGGACACGCAGTAAAGAAGGAGGGCTTGAAGAATCTGATACTCACAGGTCAAATAGAGGGTAAAATAGAGAGGAGAAATCAGCAGATAACATATTTGACGGGCCTGATGGGTGAGGTAACAGAAAAAAGCGTGTTAAGAGCCACCAGGGATAGGGTGATGTAGAAGGCCATGATCGCCTACGTTCTGAAGGGACATGGCATATAGAAGAAGAAGAAGAACGGTTAACAGCTTGGAATTGGAGATCAGAGAAAAATGTATGAATCCACTTCTTTCCCCCACAACTATGGGTTAATTAGTAAGCTGTGTATGAATAAACCATTATTATCTGTAAAAAATTATTAGAATCTAAAAATATTTTTGAAGCAAGTAAATGGAAAGGAATTCCACAGGCGGGAAATGCGAGAAAAGACGTTGATGGAGTAGAATTTGCAATTACAATTTATTGGTTTTACAGTAAAAGTGTGGGACCTAGTTGCTAATCTTGTGGCTCGAGTAAATTCATATATAGGGGGTACCAGTGAGCTAAGTTCATCAGAGCAGAAGCCGTGAAAGTATTTGTAGAAGAGATATTGTAGACGTATTTGTACATAATTTACACCTGTGACTGAGATACCAAAAAGGACAAATAAATGGAAAGAAATGAATTTCAAATAGCAGCTAAAACATATAAATCAAATTCCCTTTTTTGGTGGAAAGAACGCCAAATAACAGCTTAAAATAAAAACATTAAGTTTTTATTCTTTTCTGTTATTAAACATAAAAGTCGGAAGGTCTTTCTCAGCGTAAAAGAAATCAATAGCCCAAAACGGATCGATAGACAAACCATCTGAACGTCTTTTTGCATATAAAGAGCTGTTGCTTTTTCAACATGTATTTCTAGTTGTTTAATTTTTTTTCATGCTGAAGATCTTTCTTGGCAAAAAAAAAAAAAAGAAAAAAAATACAGATCGATAATTGAAAGAACTTTTGCTTGCAAATAACCAATATTGTCTATTGTGAATTTATATCTCACTGTTTTGATCTTTCTAATTCTTAAACTCTTTGAATTCCTTCTTTCATCTTCAGTATAGCTGTTAGAGATCAATGCCGCCACGTTAAACAGTGCTCTACACCGTTGGCCTTTTGCCAGAATAAGACAAAAAATAAATATCTACATGAGAAAGACCAGGATAATAAAACAGCCGAGACGAACGTGAAAAACCCATGGAAAACTGAAAATTCACCATCACAGAATATTATTAAGAATATGATAAAGTCAGTTTTCTAAATACGATTTAGAATAGTTAAAAGGCCTTTATTGTTTGGGGAAAAAGAAAATTGAAAAATTCGTATATATGAAGATTGGCAAAATTATTAAATTAAAGAGATTCAAATTAAAGTAGGTACAGTATTAGATTATATTCTGTTAATTAATCAATTTTAGACAAAATGAAAGTAACCCCCAGTCGGTGAAAAAGTATTTGTCGATGTATTATGATATCTACCTGTGTCTTAAGCTACTTGATCATATATCGTCTGCTTTTCTGAGAGAAAGCAGACACTGAGTTGGGCTCTTGGTTAATTTTTTGAATTTCAAACATATTTTTGTTTCACTTCTAATTGTGGGAAAACAGCTGCATTTGTTTTTCATCAAAAACCAATCAAAAGATTTCACTCCAAATTCTGAGAATGGAAATTTGGAGCCTAAATGAAGGTAACAGTAGGGACCCTTGGATTTAAATACGAAGGAATCAACGAACATCTACTGCTGGAATTCAAGGTCACTCCGGTCTAAAAAAAAAAAAAAACAATACTAAAGAAATTTGACAAACACCAGACGAGAATTGAAAGGAACATCAAAGTTGCTTCCTCATCAAGAAAAATTCTTTCACTGGTGTGATTGTTTTATTATTTGCAGTTACCATGAACTTTGATTCGAAATTTGCAAGTACCAATTCTTTGAAAACTATTCAGAGAAGTATTTTTCCCTTTTCCACATTTTTTAAATATTTTATTTCTGTGAATTTTATGCAGCATTATAGTTTTAAAAATTTTTTTAAAAGGGCATATTTCATATGTGTTATATCCCGGGAAGGAATAACAGAGAAAGAATAGTGTAAGAATAATACTTAAACACTAAAGATAGATTAGAAGAGATTTATTATACCACAGTACAATAAACCAATAGACGTACAAGAACAATCAACGTATAGTAACAGGAATAACGATCAAGTAGAAAATGTCTCTGCCTATGACGTATGCGTCCGTCTAGTGACGTATGCTCCTAGTCACAGTCTTTTATAGACTAGATAATATCCATTACGGGATAGGATAGGATGTTCCTCTACAACAATATGCATTGATTATTTTACATGTCACGTGTGATAAAGCAATGGATGGATATTAAATGTAGAAGAAAAAACTAGTGTCTGTTTAAGTGTGTGTACCAACGCGTCATAAAAACATTAGATGTGTATTATGAATGTAAGTATATGTAATTCTTTTCCATCGATAAATTTCTCTTTAAACATGCAAAAGGTATATTTTTATTCTTCCACAAATCCACACATTCCAATCTCCAACCTTCTGATGATAGCGAATAATCTGAAGTTGTAGGTAGTTCAGTTATGTATGACAAAAGACCGATTTAATAAACATTAACCATCTCCCTACTGCTTCAAAATAATGACAGCTTAGCAGCGTCAGAGATTATCATTATGCATTAATCCAGTTTCTGGAATTATCAGCAGAAATAAAGCAGGGCTTGTTAGAAACACAACAATTTACACACACTTTTTTAGAAAAAAAATAATCTGTAAAAAACATTGAACAAAGAGTTTTCAAAGTTTATTTGATGATATAAACGTTAAATATCTTTCAAAAAATGGCATTATTCTTCATTTTTGTTCTAGAATTTAGGTATTCAATTATCCGGAATTTTGAATGATACGAATAATTGAGTAAGTCCTGTATTCTGAAGAAATGTGTCAACTCCACGACAGCGAAGTGGGTTTAATACTTTGGAAGCAAAAAATTTGAAACTTTCTATCTTACAGTATGAAGAATTCGCACTGAGAATCAACAGACAATGAAATAGTTGAAGCTAATCCATCAACTATGGCTCAGAATAAATTCAAATTAAATAAACAATTATTTTAGAGACAAAAAGAAATGTTTCGTTTGAAGTAAAATATTCTAGTTTGAGGTCCAAATGAAAATATTTTACTTCAAAAGAACTTTTCAGGTAACAAAATCTGGATGGTATTAACCGAAGGCTTCTTTTGAAATAAAATATTTTAATTTAAAGTTTCTTCTTCTTCTTCATTGTTCCGTGTCTCTTTAGGACGTTGGCGATCACGTCTCTCCACTATATGTTTTATTTTGTCACTTTTAGTGTTTTTCTCTTTTTGTAATATCTCCTCACCTTTGTTATGTCGACTATTTACACAAACTTGTTAGGTAGGTTATACCCTGTTTTCCTGTATCTTTTACTTTCAGTATGTCCCGTGAGTCTCAATTTTTCTAAGTCCTTTTTTTCATTATGCACTCTAGAAATTTCAACACTCTTTGTTTTACGTTAAGTATGCGTCTTTTTGTTTCCTCTTTCATAAAATCTCATTGTTGTTCACATGTAAAAGGTCCGAGTGAGAGAGATGGAAGGCTGAGTCAGTATAGCTTGAGTAAAGCTTTGTTCTACTAAAATATCTACTCTGGTAGCGAACCGTTACAAGAAAATGGCCGACTACATTGTGGAGAGGGGAAGACAAAAACAAAGGGAAGTCATTCAGTCCCAGAAAGTAAGAGAAAGATTAAAGAGTTCTTTTATTATTTTCACCACATTCTCCACCACTAAGGAAAAGATCAGGTTCATACATTCTTCTGGAAAGGGGTGGTTTCTATTGGTGTCTCTGCTCAAACTGAAAATAGAGAAAAGAGAAAATCAGGTGTTCAAAGCTGACAGTATTACAGAGATTTTCGACGAAGAGCGTCGAAGATTCAATATGTCAGCGTCTTCTGAAGAAGACCTCTGGAAACCATCCAAGGGCCGAGGGTGAGGAGATATAGGAGTGGAATGTTCAGTGGCGTGATTTCCGAGGGCAGCTGAATTGTCAATAACAGAATTTTCGAGAGCACTCGGCAGAGGAGAAGGAGGAGTTATAGTATAGGGGGTATATCTTCTCTTCTTATTTATTCTTTTCTAGTAGTAGTAGGATTCCGTTCTAGCGAAGGGTATTAGTATACCGTAGCAGGTTAACGGAATTTGGCCTTGTGGGAAGATAGCCCACTATAATTCATAAAATGATTATAAATCAAGAAAGGCAATTTGAGTATAAAATAACATTTATATGTATACATTTCAATTAATGTTTTACAAATAAAGTAATACTTGAAATAAAAGTCCAACGGAGGTTAGAGAGTTCATGGAAAATATAATGCTGAAAAGATAAAAGGCTTAGTAATGTGGAAGCGTCTTGTAGGTAAAGAATGTTTATTTAGGAGTTGCCACTTCTAAGGTCAGTAGGTCAGCAAGTTGGTTTGTATGGAATGTCTTTGAAAAGGTCAGTTAATACTTTTGAGGAATGTCTTTGAAAAGGTCATTAAGTACTTATGAGACAGGGAGGAGGAAAGAGGTCAGCATAGTAGCCGCTCGACTTAAGTCAAGGGGAGGCACTGATAACTCTAGCCTAATATTCCTTCTGTCTGACGAAGCTTTTGTGTCTCCGCTTTTTATATCTGCTTTTTGGATCAAAAGCTAGTTTTGAATTTCATCCTTGTATTTGATTCCGGGCTTCCCATTGACTGGTAAATAAAATTCGCGTAGGCTCGCGAAATGGTAATTTGATATTTGATTAATTTTTATTTTCCAACTGGAACATCTGCGCGGATCCACTTGCGCGGAAATGATTTTTATTTATTAGCTTTCTGGTCGGCATAGAGCCAACAACCGGTTTGCTCGCTTTTGCTCGGTCGGTATCACCACAATAGACTGGAGAGAGGCATCTATTGGATTAAGTTATATGTGTGAACTATTTGTTTTGTCATCCAATGGCGCAATATGGCGTAAGAGACACTGCTGTTTCTCGTTCATTATTAAGTTGCATAGTTTGAATTGACTTCGAGTATTCAACTGTCTCAACTAAAGGCTCATATTTACTTCCGCGTACATGGCGTCTCTGGAGTACCGATTTCGATTTTGTTAACCATGTTGGTACGGAATCACCAGAAACTGATTTCCTTTGGAAATTAAACAAATGTTCATGAGTACAGTTCGTGGCAGTGGAAAGAATAAGAGAATGCAATGGAGTGTAACATCTAGAACCTTTTCCCAACTAGCGATAGGGAGATTACTTGACCGTTTGCCTGATGATACTATTCTATCTCTCTGCTTGTCCAATGTCCTGTAGATTAAAGGCAGTTGTTCGGCTAGTAGCAATGCGTCGAGGAAGTAGAAATTCCTTTAATTCGTCTGACATAAAAGCTGCACTACGATCAGATTGCACGAAAGAAGGGTTTCAAAAAATGGAAAATAAACTGGTTAGATGTTTCTTGACAGTCGCTGCTGAGATATCACCACAACGGTAAGCGAAAAGAAAACAGGAGTATTCGTCAACCACTGTTTGTATGAACCGATTGCGAGAATTTGAAGGTAAAGGTTCTTTGAAGTCTATATTTAATCCTTCAAAGGGTTGGATTGCTTTTATGAATATTTGAGGAGGCATTTTAATGAATTTAGACTTTATCTCAGAACACACCTGGCAGGAACTGGTTACCGCTCTTACATCTTCTACAGAGTATGGCATATTTTTACTTCTGACAAAATGCAGCATTTGGGTTACTCCAGGGTGACATACAGTACTGTGCAAAAGTATTAGGACAAGAAGTATTTTATCTTTTATGAGGCATCAATATAAAGTTTAAAATCACCCCTGTCCTAACACTTTTGCACAATACCGATAGTGTGCAAAAGTATTAGGACAGGGGTGATTTTCCTAAAAACCTTACTGAAATTCAAATACAGGGTGAAAAGTCAAGTAAATTGTTAATAAATAATGATTATTTAAAATTAGATGTAAAAGAAATGTTTTAAAAAGAAGTTATTTTTAATTTTTCCTATTTTCTATAAAACAAGTTATTTTGAAACTACTCTATTGAACATCTATAGGATATTTTGGATAAAAAAATGATAAATCTAATGTTACTTCGCAAGACAAACTTTTTGAACAAATACAAGATGCTTGGCAGGAGATACCATTAGATACATTGAAGAAGCTTTTGGTGTCAATGCCTGACACAATGAAGGCTGTGATCAAAGTGAAAGGCTATTATACTAAATATTAAATTTATTTTGTAACAAGTATGTTTCTTGTTAAAGCATTTGTTGAGTAAATCAAATAAAATTACTTTCATTAAATTGTTTATTTTCTGTCAATATGCCTCATAAAAGATAAAATAGTTCTTGTCCTAATACTTTTGCACAGTACTGTAAATCTTCGTGCAAGATATGTAGCTTGTCAACGGAGATGGTAGAAGAGCAAATTCGTGATAATCGTCCGCAGCAGAATTTATTTTCCTGGACAATACGTTATGTCATAACTGAAACAGGCAAGTTCTCATTTCCATCATGTGATCCTCTCATTTTTTTTTATCTTGCTTTTACTTTTAGGATTGAACATGAAGTAGAGAGATTTTTGATCTGTGATGAGATTAAAATGCTTCTCGAGTAATAAGTGTGTAAAGGATACAAAGTCCTTTCCGATATTTATATTTAGGATTCGACACGACGTATGATTAATCAGACACATGGCACAGGAAATAAAAAACAACGAAGACGCCAAGGTAACCGGAATAAACATGTATTAACGAAGGTACAAAATATTGGTTGAGAAAGTATGCAGAGAAAGAGAAGAAGTTTTCTCCCTTGGTCTGTTAAAAAGTTAAATGTTCATTGGAAGAAAGTCAATAAAAGTGATGTCATGAATAGGTAATGAATATGTATACACCTTGCTTCCCTCCTCACTGGAATATGGTTGACTGGTGTCAGCCATAAATACAGATGAAGGCAAGGACGTCCAGAGAGATCCAGAGGTCTATTGGTCTACCACTAGAGATCTTCCACTTGAGGTCTACGACTATGAACTACGATTACGTCTCAGGATACTGCATACGACGAGTACCGTACATTACATCTACTTACTAAATTGTTCTACCCGGTTACATTTGCTTTAATTACTTAGTTACCTCGAATGATGTATACATCCCTTTCCGGGACATATCAAAAAGATTGATTGTAATAAAGTTTTGAAAAGAAGAAATACATACAGTTGGTTGTGTTCCCATTGGAACTCAACCAATGGGAACTCATATTGGGAAATGTGCGTGCACATTCATGTGTGTGTAAGTAATAATTTCGTGCCACTGTTTGCTACCTGTAAACGAGTGCGGGTGTGTAAGTGGGAGAATGAATAACGCCATGTTTCCAGCTACCTTGATGGCGCGGGAAACACGTGAACTCTGGATGACCAGTCCGGATTGACCAATCACTACCCGTTAACATGTGCCTTGCAGATGAAAACACGCATGTTATTTAAAATGCGTAGGAGTGAAAGAGTGAGCATAATAATATTAAACAAATACGTGTTGAAATATGGATATGTGTGTGGGTGTGAAAGTATGAATGCCATAAGTGCCTCCTTTTCAATTGATGAGTACTTTTGCTCAGCAGAAGTGAAAACCCCTGCAAAGAAAGCCACGCGCCGATAATTTTAGGTTAGAGAGGCAGCAGTAGCATGTTCCAAAGCATCAGTCTCAATCTCAAAAGGTAGAATAGAGTCTATAGCCACAAGGAACGAAATTTGCGATCTCCTTCTTTAGATGCTTGAAGGCATCTGTTTGTTCTTTAGTGAGAGGAAAACGGGTAACCCTGGTTAAGGGATGTACTTTTTTGGAGAAATGTGATATCCACCTATTACTCGTCGGAGAGAGGTATGTCTTTAGGTCCACCAATCCTTTGAGTCTGTCTTATCCTATACCAAAGCAAGTCTACTCAGCTAAGCGAATAATGACATCTGCTTTTATTCAGTGTTAGACCGTACTTAACCACACTATTTATAAATTTCTTTAGATTGTTGTCATGTTCTGTCTGATTATGACCGCAGATAGTAACGTTGACGATATAAGCGTAGGTTCATCGGGGGTTTTCTCGCTTGATAATATCCTCCATGACTCGCTGGAAAATCGCTACTCTATTGGTCATTCCAAATGGGATTCGACAAACTTTGTACAGACACCCAGCAGCTTTGAAGTCTGTATATTTTCGTTCTTCTGGCTTGATGGCAACCTGGTGATAGGCACTGGTTAAATCAAGTGTGCTAAATACTTAATAACAGGCAATCTCATTTACCATGTCCTCTATCCGAAGAAGTGGATAAGTATTCAGGAGAGTAAACCGGTTTATCGTGTGGAAATAAACCACGGCGAGTCCTTTCTTGTGATTTTCAGGAGATACTACCAGTGTTTGGACTTGCCGTGGCGATTAAGTGGGCTCTATAATTCCTTCCTTCAGCATACGCGATATTTCTGACTGAATGAATTTAGCGTCCGGTAGGCTATGTCTCCTGGATTTCACTGCTATTGGTTGACAGTTTGAAGTTAGATTCGCAAACAGGGAGCAGAAAGGGACATTATTAATTGCAATTAGTCCACAAACAATGAGAGGCGGAAGCGGTCCTCCAAAATGTATTTTTACCAAAGAATGCTGACGTAGGAAGTTATGCCCAAGAATGACATCACAGCATAAATTAGCTATAACGGATAGCTTGACATTATTGTACTCTCTACCACTTAGGTTGAGGGAAACTATTATAGGAGTTAAGGGAAATGCTTAATTTCCCCAACACTATATTTTTTAGGCACACAAATGAATGACGAAACTTGCTTTTAGAATAGCAACAAAGAATGGTTTATTACATAGTAAACGTACAAGATTGGTAGTATGTAAGTGTCCATGGTGAAGCTAGCAGCAGATCGTATGTAAGTGTCCATGGTGAAGCTAGCACCAGATAGTATGCAAGTGTCCATGGTGAAGCTAGCAGCAGATAGTATGTAAGTGTCCATGGTGAAGCTAGCAGCAGATAGTGTGTAAGTGTCCATGGTGAAGCTAGCAGCAGCGTATTCCGCGAAAGCATTCCGTGGGGAATCAGTGGCAGCGATGTGAGAGAGGCGTCCGTTACTGCCGCGGGCTCATGGCTCTCTGCTTTCCTCCGTTCTACCAACAGGACTAGGAAAAATAGTTCTAGAGAGGAATCAATGCGCTCCGCCCGTTGATTGGTCAGTGAGTGACCGAATCTCCGGTCGGGGGCACTGATTCGCGAAAGGTAATAGATCTGTGGCTGCTACATCACCCCCTGCTTAGGCGGAAAGCCGACAGAGAAAAAGATAGCGGCCATAAAATAAAGAAGGGTACAATTTATATATAAACAGTTTTACAGAGCTTTTTGGGCCAATGTACTCGTCGACCACTGCGTGTGGTGGTGACAAAGTTGTCTGTTGGCATCGTATTTTTTTCCACGGGTGTAAAGATATGTACATGTATGTAAGTAGGGGGAATATGTGGCTCTTGTGTGTTTGTGTTAAGAAAGGCTCTTTTCACCCTGTCAATAGATACAGTTTCTTTTTTGCCACTAATGTCAAGAGTGAGAAGTTTGTCAGTGCGTGAAAGCACGCGGTAAGGGCCAGTGTAAGGTGGAGTGAGAGGGGGCTTTGACAGCGTCCCTTCTTAGAAAAACGTGAGTCCATGAAGAAATAACTTTTGGGACTGATGATTTGATGGTCTGTTCCCTAGGGTGCATTGGTGGGAGATTACCAAAATAAGATTGTAGTCTGTTTATATACAAGGCAGGATCTGTTCCTGTTAAATCTATAGGGTTCAACATCTGACCTGGTAATGATAGAGGTAGTCCATAGACAAGTTCTGCTGGAGAGTATCCTAGGTCCTCTTTGATAGCTGCACGACAGCCGAGAAGGACAACAGGTACATATTCGCTCCATCGCTGTTGGTCAGGATAGGCACGTAATGCGGCCTTTAATTGGCGATGAAAGCGTTCTATCATCCCGTTAGAAGCAGGGTGATAGCTCGTAGTTCGAATTCGATTGATCCCTAAAATTCTGGAAAGTTCCTGGAATAGGTGGGATTCAAATTGTCTGCCACGGTCAGTGGTAATTGTTGTAGGAACTCCGTAACGCGTTATCCAGCCTGATATAAGGGCTTGCGCTACGGATTCAGCTGAAATGTCCTTTAGGGGAATAGCTTCGGGCCACCGTGTAAAGCGATCTATACAGGTCAGGAGGTAAGTAAATCCCTGACTGACCGGCCATGGTCCAACCAGATCAATATGGACATGGCTGAACCGAGCGTCTGGGGTGCTGAATGTTCCGAGGGATGCACGGATATGTTTGTGTGTTTGTGTGTCGAAAACAATCCTACGATGTGTCATCGGAACAAAAGGTCGAGGTGCGTCTGTTGAGGTGTCACAGATGATCTGCGTATCTGCAGTAGGCACTGGTAAGTATACGAACTTGCAAGTTGCAAATTCAGGTGACGATAGATCAAAGGTGTCCAGGCGTGGTTGGTCAAAGGCCATCTGTCGTAAGTCGATATCTGAAGGTGAGAACAGTGAATTAATGGGAAGGCGAGACAAGGCGTCTGCCGCAGCATTCTGTTCACCAGAGATATGTCGGATATCGTTTGTAAATTGCGAAACAAAATCCAAGTGGCGAGTTTCGCGAGAAGAATATCTGTCCGGCTTTGAGCGCAGAGCGAAAGTAAGCGGACGGTGATCGGTGTAGATCACAAATTGTCGGCCCTCTAGCGAATGCTGAAAGTGTTTCACTGCGAGGTACATTGCCAGGAGTTCACGGCCAAACGTGCTGTAACGTTGTTCTGCCGGTTTCAGCTGTCTCGAAAAATAAGCAAGAGGTTGTAGCTGTTGTTGGTGTTGCTGTTGCAAAACTGCACGTACAGCTGTGCCCGATGCATCAACGACCAATGAAAACTGGGAGTCGGGTACAGGATGTGCAAGTAGCGATGTTGTCGCTAATTTCTTCTTCACTTCGTTAAAGGCTTTTAGCTGTATGTCATTCAACGAAATCTGCTCATTTTTCTTTTTCCTGTTACGTAATATGTCAGACAGAGGAGACAGGAGATCCGCACAGTGTGGGATGAAACGCCTGTAATAGTTAAGCAGACCGAGAAAGTGTCTCAGTTGGCGAAGTGAAGTGGGTGGTTGAAGGTCTTGTAGAGCCTTCACTTTTTCAGGTAAGGGAGATATCCCTTCAGGGTTTATAATGAGTCCCAAGAAAGTTAGCGACGAAGCACCGAAAACACATTTACCAGGGTTAATCCTCACCTGGTACTTTTGAAACCGTTCGAACAGTAGGCGGAGGTGAGTAACATGTTCCTCAGGTGAGGCACTTGCTACGAGGATGTCATCTATATAATTATAGACGAAGTCCAAATCACGCACTACTTCGTCCATGAAGCGTTGGAAGGTACTAGCCGCGTTTCGCAAACCAAAAGGCATAGTTAAAAATTCAAACGCTCCAAATGGAGTAGTTACTGCAGTTTTGGGTATGTCGTCTGGGTTCACTGGTATCTGATGGTAAGCCTTAACGAGGTCTAGTTTGGAGAAGGTCTTACAACCATGCAGGGATGAAGCGAAGTCTTGTATATGTGGGATTGGGTAACGATCAGGTACCGTAATGGCATTTAGTCGTCGATAGTCCCCAGTCGGACGCCAATCTCCAGAACGCTTTGGAACCATATGCAAAGGGGAAGCCCATGGACTGGACGAGGGGGCGTATAATTCCCAGCTGCAGCATATGGTTAAATTCTGCCTTCGCCGCCTTTAGTTTATCAGCAGGGAGGCGGCGAGGGCGTGAGAACACCGGAGCGCCTGTGGTCTCGATGTGGTGTTTTGTAGAGTGAGTTGATTTGCTCACAACGAAATTTAAGTTAGTTAACTCTGGGTAAGAGCGTAGTAATGTTTGGTATGGGTCGTCAGTGGCGGCAATGAAAAATACCGGGCTGATAGGTGAGATATTTGCCTTAAAACCCATGACGGAAAGTTCCGTATTTCCGTCAATAAGTCGTCGCTTGTGCATATCCACTAAAAGGTTGAAGTGGTGCAGAAAGTCCGAGCCTAGAATGGGGTATGGTAAATCAGCTACAGTAAAAATCCATGTAAAGTCTCTCCGTAATTCCAAGTCCAGAGAACGAGAAATTTGACCGTACGTGGGAATAGGGGAGTGATTTACCGCTTGCAGTGTGATGGGCGACAGTGGCGGCTTCTCAGTGAGGGGTTTCAGTGGCCAGATACTGCAAGCTGCTCCTGTGTCAACCAAACAACGTGCTTGGGACCTGGAGTCTGTGATAAATCTTGTGGAGAGTGTGCCGTGCTCAGCTCTCCAGATTTAAGTTTCCCTGGTTTGAAAAGGAGCAGGGCATTTTGCACCTTCGAGCCTTAGCGCTAAAACAACTGTGATAATAGCATAGTCCTGGCTTGCTTGAATGGCGGCGGTGGTGTGGGGATGGCGAACGACTTTTATGTCGACGTCTAGGCTGTTGTGAATTAAGTACGGTTAATTTACTTACTTCAGTGGTAAGCTGCCCTAAAGCTTTGAGTATCGCCACTTGTGTGGTACCTTCGCTTGTGTTCCCCGCAGCAGAGAGGGTAGAGACTTCAGCCTTTGGCTGAAGAATGGACGCGGTAATAGGCCCCTTGGTGAATTCAATCACTTTATCTGCAGAGGACGCTATTACGTCTACTGAGCTTTTCTCTACCATGGGTGCCAGAATTGCCTTTACTTGAGGGGGCAATCTTGAGAAAAAAAGTTGCTTTATAAAGGCACTATCAGCAGGGACATCTTCTGCGAGCTCTCTCATTCTGCGGAGCAATTCGCTTGGCATGCGGTCTCCCAACAGCTCGTCATTGACTAAAGTTTGGAACCGCTTTTCCGCTGATAGCGACGTCCGGAGCAGAACTTCCCGCTTAATACTGTCATAATTAGCATTAAGGGGGGTGTTAGTTATCAAATCTTTGACAACTGGTGTCAATGACGCGGGAAATGCACTAAATAAAATAGGCAATTGCCGCTCCTCCGCGACGTTGTTCGCTATAAAATATGACTCGAGTTGGGCAAACCAAACTCGAACGTCGCCAGCGAAAGCAGGTAAAGTAGTCGCCATTTTCTTTTTAATATATAGCGTGACGACAGACCACCAAAAAGAAAAAAATATCAAAGAAACACGTCTCAATGAGAAAGAAACGAAAGGGAAAACATTTCAAAAGACACAAGAAAATAGTGATATTCGTGTTAACAGAGAGAAAGGTGCTGCTTTAAGGTTCCTTAGTAAGGGAGATAACTGTCAGTTTCAAGGCCTGTCTAAAAAACAAAAGTTGGAATTAAAGATGGCGTCGCCCAATCACCATTTAGGCGGGAAAGTTAAATGTTAAGGAAGGAGGCGCTCTTTTAGCTTTAACTTTCGAAAAAATAAAATGTAAGAGTGTATTACTCACTTGTATTTTTCCTTTTTTTTTTGTTATTGCAATCAAAATATATATATTTTTTTTGTACCACGTGGTCAGTTGAACAGAGCAGAGTAGTAAGTTTCTTCTTCTTCTTTTTTTTTCTGCCTTGTTGGCCAAGCCGAGGGTAATATTTTTTTTTTTAAACTTTCTTTCAGAAGGTTGCGTGTTCGAATCACGTCGTGGTCACCATTTTATAGGAGTTAAGGGAAATGCTTAATTTCCCCAACACTATATTTTTTAGGCACACAAATGAATGACGAAACTTGCTTTTAGAATAGCAACAAAGAATGGTTTATTACATAGTAAACGTACAAGATTGGTAGTATGTAAGTGTCCATGGTGAAGCTAGCAGCAGATCGTATGTAAGTGTCCATGGTGAAGCTAGCAGCAGATAGTATGTAAGTGTCCATGGTGAAGCTAGCAGCAGATAGTGTGTAAGTGTCCATGGTGAAGCTAGCAGCAGCGTCTTCCGCGAAAGCATTCCATGGGGAATCAGTGGCAGCGATGTGAGAGAGGCGTCCGTTACATGGCTCTCTGCTTTCCTCCGTTCTACCAACAGGACTAGGAAAAATAGTTCTAGAGAGGAATCAATGCGCTCCGCCCGTTGATTGGTCAGTGAGTGACCGAATCTCCGGTCGGGGGCACTGATTCGCGAAAGGAAATAGATCTGTGGCTGCTACACTATACAATGTCTAAGAGCAGAGGATGTATGGGAACTGCTAGCCATGAAAATTCTTTCTGAACTTAGCGAGATTACCAATGCGAGCCTTTTAACCTTCTCAGGATAAATAAAATTTTCTGAGCTGCCAGTATCAATAATTATTTTAAAGACTTGCCTTTGATTTTTTCACACAATCATGAGCAAGATAGACTCTCTGAGAAATTATAAGATGGAATAGACGAAGCAAGAACAGACTCACCGTGGTTGATAGCAGCCATTGTAGGTGATCTGCAGACACGAGCAAAATGTTCTTTTTTAATTTTTTGCAAATGGAGTTTCGGGCAGGGCATCTAATTCTGTCATGTCTCTGATTCCCGAAGAGGAAGCATTTTTGTCCTAAGATGGCGGCTATGGTATGTGCCTCATAGCACACAGGCTGATCATCATTGTCAGTTATTTCAGTCTTAACAGTAGAGACGGACGCATTTAGTGAGTTCTGTTGAGAGTAGAACGCTAATTGATTCTGTGCTATCTCAAGGGTTAGCGCCTGGTCATAAGCAGTGCCTTGATCTAGTGTCTTGTTGTCCAGGAGTCGTTGTCTGATGTGATTGGACGAAATTCCATTGATGAATGCGTCTCGGATGTATTCGTCCATCGCCTGAATTGCTGTAACAGCTCGGAACTCGCAATCCTTGGTGAGTTTCTTTCTTTAAAGCTTCCAAATACGACGAGTATTTGGAAGCTTGGTATTTGGAAGTATTTGGAAGACGACGAGTAGCCAGCAGATCCCTATAGGAGATGGTATTTCTAGACAGCATTAACACTCCTTCCACAACGTCCAAGGCTGAATCGTAATCGTCAATACCAGGGATGAGTTTGAAGATAGTGGGAGAGACAAGGTTGATGAAGAGATTCAATTTCAGCCTGTCAATCAGTTGTGTTTCACCGGCCGCTTCCAGAAAGATATATAATGATCTTTTCCAGCGTCGCCACGTGTCGGCCGAGTCAGGTTTATTCGGGTCTAGAGATCTAGGCGTTCTGGCTTAAGGTATTTTTCTACCCTGATATATTTTTAGTAGAATAAACTGTTATGTAAAAGGCCCGAGTGATAGAAGGCTGAGTCCATATTGCTTGAGTAAAGCTTTATTCTGCTAAAAAACTACTCCGGTAGCGAACTGTTACAAGAAAATATCCGACTACATCGTGGAGGGAGGTAGACAAAAACAAAAGAAAGTCATTTTGTTCCGGAAATTAAGAGAACGATTAAAGAGTTCCTTTATTATTTTCACCACAATAGTATTCTCAGCACCCTTCTGTAGGACTATATTTCTGTTGCTTCAAGTCTTTTCTTCATCTACGAGAAGATTGTCCCGCATTCAGTGCCATATAGGAGGTCTGATATTACATAACAGTTCAGTAATGTTTTCCTTGTTTCTAATGAAATCTTCTTCTTCTTCTTCTTCTTTTACTCCTCCTTCTCCCCTTTTCCTCTCCCCCCTTTTCTTCTCCTACCCCACCTTTTCTTCTTCTCCTCCTCCTCCATATCTTTTCTTCTTCCCCTTCTTCTTCTCCATATTATTATTCTCATTCCACCTTATGGATGTTGGCGATGATGGCCCTCCACAATTTCTTGTATTTTGTCACTCTTAGTATTTTTCTCTTTTTGCTATATCTCATCATCACTGTTCTGCCGACTATTTACACAAACTTGTTAGATAGGCTATAAACTGTTTTCTTTTCCCTGTTACCTTCAGTATTTCCTGTGTGTATAAAGTTTTCTAAGCCTTCTTTCCTCAATATGCACCCTAGAAATTTCAACTGTCGCTTTCTGATGTTAAATATAAGTGTCCTTTTTGTTTCCATTTTCATCGTTGCTCAAATAGTCAGTCCATGGTATCCTTAGTATCATTCAAAAAGAATCCCATATCTGTTGCTTAAAGTTCCCTCATCATCTGTGAGGAGACTGACAAGCATTCTGATATTACTTATTATTTTAGTACCATTTTTTTTGTTTCTAACGAAATGAAAATCGAATGCTATAAAAATGGTAATAAGCTGCTATAGTTTGAAAAGAAACGCCTTTTATAGATTTATTGAACAGTTTGAACACTTTATTTCAATGACGTAACCTGCACACACATACATACATACACACACATACACACATACACACTTTATTTCAATGACGTAACCAACCTACACATGCATACATACATACATAAATACTTACATACATACACACATGCACACAGATACACATGCATGTACACATACACTCACATACACACATACACTCATACACACACAACACAGACATACATACATACATACATACATACATACATACTGTTACCATATGCTCTTTTACCAAACACGGCTTTCGGCCATACCATTATTGAAACATTGGTTCTCATCCGATCACCGAAGTTAAGCAACGTCGAACCTAGTCATTAATGCTTGAGAATATCAGGTGCTGTAAGCATGCATGTATGGGTGGTGAAATAGACAAAGCTGGTAATTGGAAATCGGAGAGCCGGAGATCCAATCCAAGTAGGGTTCTTTATATTTACTTACGCTCAAATACCCTTGGGAAAGGTAAAGAATTCACACTCTTCCCCGATTTGTAGGTTAAATAGTAGGTTTTGTATGTCTAAATCATCATTATCCCCAAAAATTCTTAAAATCCCCAAATACTCTCTGGCTTTAAATAGCCTGCAAATTATTGATATACAATAAAAAAAGAAAACAAATCAAAAGTCAACTTTCACCAAACACAGGCTGACTAGTCAGAGAGAGTCGACTGTTCAACTTTTCAACCTACCCTACTTCACTACAGATAAATTCCCAGCGCTCGTACGATTTACTTTCTCCAGCGACTGGCTGTGGCTTCTCTTCCACTCAGAAGTATCCATTTAATTTCACACTTAAAAGAATTTGTATTATTTGTTAAAATAATTATTGCTACTTTGTCTTTTCTCACTTTTCATTCACGCAACAGTTATTTTACTTTTACAAATGTAACGATTATAAGGGTGAAAATATCATACGCAAAATGAAACGACTATTATGGGACTGACAGAATAGATAATGGAATAGAACTGTTTTAATTATTTTAACAAATAGGCAACTATGGGATTGAAGTAAGAAAGAAGTTCTGAAAGTAATGCTTACTCTCTCTTTCCACAGAAACTACAACAGTAGCAAAATAACACGGTTGGAAAGAGTAAGATTTCTGTTACAAAACACTCATCTCCACCCGCCACATAATAACCACTGCTGACTTTGCATTTTTGCCATTTTTTTTTTGTCTGTTAATGAAATTCTGAGCTAGCAGAAACGTACAGCAATAATGGCGTCTTTGTCAAGAAAATGTCCGCATAGCCTTTCATAGGCCTGAACAGCCACCTTCACCTTTGTATTCCTGGCAGAATTTTCTTTTAATTTTTGCATGGCCATCTATGCACCTACATTTTGCGATATTCCACAAATCAACACTTTCTTTCTCTGGACTCTTAGTCCCCATTCCGGTCATAAGATCGGAAGTAACAAATATGTAACCTGAAAAGGTAATCCCACTTCACAATTGGCGCCAATTTACCAAAAACCGAGATATTTGGCCATACGGAAAATTCTCTCCACATTGGTTTGTAAATTCTGGTTTATTTATTTATATATATTTATATATATTATATACATAATATATACATTTATATATATTATATTAGTTTATTTATATATTTATAGATCTGTTTCTCTGTATCACAGCTCATCAGTACGGTTAGACTCCAATTGCTTTTTTAACCCAGGATTGAAACCCGACCGAATTGGATTCAGCTGGCGATTCTACCTCTGGGCTATGGGCACTCGGTAGAAGAAGGTAGCCTTTTTAGCGCGTATGTTATCATTATATATATTATATAGCCAGAGTGCTCTTATTTATTATTGAATGAGTGATAGTCATCCGCAGATAGATCTGTTTCGCTGTATCACAGCTCATCAGTACGGTTAGACATTCGATAGCTTTTACCCAGGATTGAAACCCGACCGAATTAGATTGTCATAAAAACAGGTTTTTCCTTAATGTTACTTTCCTTGTAAGCAGGTGAATGGTAGAGCAGGGTTTGGGTGGGGTAACAGGAGAAAGTGTGCTAAGAGCCACCATGGATAGGGAGACGTGGAAAACCATGATATCCTACGTCCTGAAAGGACAAGGCACATAGAAGAAGAAGAAGAAGAAGAAGAAGAAGAAGAAGAAGAAGAAGAAGCTGTAATTGGCATTTTGAGCTCCTCTGTTTGCTGATGACCATACATTCGACTTTCTTGTAGTTTATTTGTAGTCATTTATTTTGACTTTCTTCGTCTACCTTTTTTAGGAGGTCTTGTAGTTTTCTTTTTGTGTCAACTACCAGCACTGTATCATCTGCGTATATTATATTTTTCAGTTAAAGAAACTTTTAAGCCCCTTTTGTCTAATGGTAACAAAAATCTTATGACTACAATGATGAAAAAATGGAACTAAAATAGTCTTTAAAATAAAACCCTGTAAAACCACTCACAACCTTTCTTTCTCCAACATTCGCGATATCCGTATGAATTTCTGCGGTGTAGGATCGTTTTTCTTGGAACGTTCTCCTGACTTCCTAGCTCTCCGTGAAACTAACCTAAATTCTTTAATACCTACCACTGAATTCTCTGTTTCCGGCATTCTTCTTCTCTACCGGAAGGATTAGAATCCATAGGCATGTCCTCAGTGTCTATGTTCAGGAAAAAATCTCAGTGGCAAGGAAATTATTTCTTGAGTCTCCAGATTATTCTTAAAATGTGCTATCTATAGTTGAAGGCATGCAATTAGGTTCAAAATACATTTAGTTGAAGGCATACAATTAGGTTCAAAATACATTTAGTTGAAGGCATACAATTAGGTTCAAAATACATTTAGTTGAAGGCATGCGATTAGGTTCAAAATACATTTAGTTGAAGGCATACAATTAGGTTCAAAATACATTTAGTTGAAGGCATACAATTAGGTTCAAAATACATTTAGTTGAAGGCATGCAATTAGGTTCAAAATACATTTAGTTGAAGGCATACAATTAGGTTCAAAATACATTTAGTTGAAGGCATGCGATTAGGTTCAAAATACATTTAGTTGAAGGCATACAATTAGGTTCAAAATACATTTAGTTGAAGGCATACAATTAGGTTCAAAATACATTTAGTTGAAGGCATACAATTAGGTTCAAAATACATTTAGTTGAAGGAATGCGATTAGGTTCAAAATACATTTAGTTGAAGGCATGCGATTAGGTTCAAAATACATTTAGTTGAAGGCATGCAATTAGGTTCAAAATACATTTAGTTGAAGGCATACAATTAGGTTCAAAATACATTTAGTTGAAGGCATGCGATTAGGTTCAAAATACATTTAGTTGAAGGCATACAATTAGGTTCAAAATATATTTAGTTGAAGGCGTGCGATTAGGTTCAAAATACATTTAGTTGAAGGCATACATTTAGGTTCAAAATACATTCAGTTGAAGGCATACAATTAGGTTCAAAATACCTTTAGTTGAAGGCATGCAATTAGGTTCAAAATACATTTAGGTTGAAGGCATACATTTAGGTTCAAAATATTCAGTTGAAGGTTGAACAATTAGGTTCAAAATACATTTAGGTTGAAGGCAAAATGCTTAGGTTCAAAATTACATTTAGTTGAAGGCATACAATTAGGTTCAAAATACATTTAGTTGAAGGCATACAATTAGGTTCAAAATACATTTAGTTGAAGGCATACACAATTAGGTTCAAAATACATTTAGTTGAAGGCATGCGATTAGGTTCAAAATACATTTAGTTGAAGGCATGCGATTAGGTTCAAAATACATTTAGTTGAAGGCATGCGATTAGGTTCAAAATACATTTAGTTGAAGGCATGCGATTTAGGTTCAAAATACATTTAGTTGAAGGCATAAAGATTAGGTTCAAAATACATTTAGTTGAAGGCATGCGATTAGGTTCAAAATACATTTAGTTGAAGGACAATGAGGTTCGATTAGGTTCAAAATACATTTAGTTGAAGGTATGCGATTAGGTTCAAAATACATTTAGTTAAGGATGGCATTGGCGATTAGGCGAGGCATGCATTAGGTTCAAAATACATTTAGTTGAAGGCATGCGATTAGGTTCAAAATACATTTAGTTGAAGGCATACAATTAGGTTCAAAATACATTTAGTTGAAGGTCATACAATTAGGTTCAAAATACATTTAGTTGAAGGCATACAATTAGGTTCAAAATACATTTAGTTGAAGGCATGCGAATAGGTTCAAAATACATTTAGTTGAAGGCATGCGAATAGGTTCAAAATACATTTAGTTGAAGGCATACAATTAGGTTCAAAATACATTTAGTTGAAGGCATGCGATTAGGTTCAAAATACATTTAGTTGAAGGCATACAATTAGGTTCAAAATACATTTGGTTGAAGGCATGCGATTAGGTTCAAAATACATTTAGTTGAAGGCATACAATTAGGTTCAAAATACATTTAGTTGAAGGCATGCGAATAGGTTCAAAATACATTTAGTTGAAGGCATACAATTAGGTTCAAAATACATTTATTTGAAGGCATACAATTAGGTTCAAAATACATTTAGTTGAAGGCATGCAATTTAGGTTCAAAATACATTTAGTTGAAGGCATACATTTAGGTTCAAAATACATTTAGTTGAAGGCATGCAATTAAGTTCAAAATACATTTAGTTGAAGGCATGCAATTAGGTTCAAAATACATTTAGTTGAAGGCATACAATTAGGTTCAAAATACATTTAGTTGAAGGCATGCGATTAGGTTCAAAATACATTTAGTTGAAGGCATGCCATTAGGTTAAAAATACATTTAGTTGAAGGCATGCAATTCCGTTTGAAATATATTTAGCTGAAGGCCTGTAATTGCGGTTAAAATATATTTAGTTGAACGCATGTAATTGTTTTCAAAATAAAATTTAGTTGAATACATACAATTGCGTTCAAAATATATCTAGTTAAAGGCATGCATTATATTTAAAATATATTCAGCTGAAGTCATGCATTGCGTTAAAAACATATTTAATTGAAGGCATTTAATAGCTCTCAAAATATATATGGATGAGGGCATGCAATTGCGTTCAAATTAATTTAGTTGAAGGCATTCAATTCCGTTCAAAAGGTATTTATTTGTAGGCCTGCAATTGCGTTCAAAATATATCTAGCTGAAAGCCTGCAATTGTGTTCAAAATAACATTTAGTTGAATGCATACAACTGCATTCAAATTATATTTAGCTGAAAGCCTGCAGTTGCATTTAAAATACATTTAACTGAAAGCCTGCAAATACGTTCAAAATAAATTTAGTTGAAAGCATCAAATTGCGTATAAAATATATTTAGTTAAAAGCCTGCAATTGCATTCAGAATATGTTCAGCTAAAGTCATACAATTGTGTTCAAAATATATTTAGTTGAAGGCCTGCAATTGCGTTCTCATATATATAATATTGAAGACATGCAATTGGGTTCGAAATATATTTAGTTGAAGCCATGCAATTGCGTTTGAAATATACTTAGCTGAAGGCCTGCAATTGCGTTTAAAATATAGTTAGTTGAAAGCAAGCAATCGCTTTAAAAACATATTTAATTATAACCATAAAATTGCATTCAAAATATTTAGATTTAACTATTAGATAACCCATCGAGGCTACTAATGCTGATAAAAACAACTAAAAAACCAACATGAAATCAATTTTTCATGACATTAATCCATGTATCCTACAATTTCTTAAAGAAATCAAAGTGTATTTCAAAAGATCTCTTCAACAAAACTACAATATAAACACCTATTACCACTTCTAGTAATCATGAGTAATCATAATTCCACACAAAACATGTATATGCCCAAAAGCTGAGTATTATCTACCATGTATTCCATTGTGAAAACAGAATGACATCTATCTTATTTTTATTACTTCAAAGCGACCCCAAAAATTAAATTTCGGCATTAAACAAAGAAACTTGAACTTGAATTAATTCCACTGAACTCACCAGCATCCAGACTTTAGATTTCTCAGCTGCTCAATCTCTCACTCAAATAGTAGATTGCTCACCTTGTTTCTCGGATATGTTTTCTGACTTGGTCTGTTCCTTACCTCATCTTCGGACTCATGTCGTTCTCTTGGCAACTGTGGTGTCACAGTAGTGTCCGTAGATATCTCTTTGCGCTCATCTATTAGACAAGAACCCTCTCTTAACAAGACATATTTTTGTTACAAACGCATTTATTGGGACTCATTTCTTGATTTTCTTCGCGATGCCCCAAGGAACGAAATGTATAATCCTCCCGTTGAAAAGTGTGCCACTGAGGTTTCTTTCTAGGCGAAAGCCCGCATCAAAGCTTCCGTGCTTGTACAGAAATACTTAGTGAAACTGCAATCTTACCCTCGGTTCACTCTAGTATGTTCAGCCACTATAGCCCGAAGTAATCACTTCTTACGGCTATACCAACGTAACTGTTCGGATCGCAACAGACGCTTCTTTGTATACGTTCGTAATGAATGTCGGCGTCTCCTCAACGAGGAAAAGTTGCTATTTGTTGATTATATGAGGTTCTTATTTTACTGAATTATTGTGTTTTTTTTTTGTGTTTGCTTATTGGTTTATTTGAAGTAGTGTGGAACATCAACATCTTCATTGTGTTATTATTTTCTCTTCAAGTTACATGTGCTATACAATTAAGCTGCTGCTGATACTGAAAGATTTCAAGTGATGTGGTCTCCGTTATTTTGTACAGTTCTTTTTTGTTTGTATTTGTGGTAAATACTGTGAAATTTTATTGTATGTTTGTTATCAAATTTGATTTTTTTAAAAATTGTTAAAAATATATAGTAGTTAACTGTTTCCTAATAAGAAAACATTCCACGTTCATTGATCAAGCAAGCGGTGCTGCTTTTAGTTGATATTTATAAAATATTTCTCTTAAAACAATCCTACAGGAAAATAGGTTTCTCAATTCTAGTAGATGTTATTGATCTTTCTAGTAGTGATAGGGGGTTTCTATTCAGCATTTTGTTTGAAGGATGTGCGTTGTGGTGCATTGGATATCGGCTCGGAACGAGAAATCGGGGAACCGAGTTCGAATTCCAGCTGAATTCATTGCATTCACTTACGCGCAAATACCCTTGGGAAAGGTATTAATCCGTCTATTCCTTCCAGTTATGGGTTAAATAACAGGACAGATCGGGTACTATAGCCTTGGTCGGCAACCAGTCTACCGCAGAAAGCAATGGCAACCTACTGCGGGATAATCTTCTGCCCAGTCAGTCATGTCTCTTTCGAGACATGATCGCCCAATGTATGGCACTTAACTGACTGTCGAGCATCAACATCTTCATTATGTAATTATTTTCTCTTCGAGTTACATGTGCTATCCATTTTAGTTGTTGCTGCTGTTGAAATTACTCATGTGATGAGGATTTTCTGTCATTTGGCAGTCTTTATTAACGTGTGATTCTATGGCGCCAATCCATGAGTTTTGAAGAAGAGCGGTTCTTGCTAAGGTCTCAAAGTCTCATTACGATTATTATACCAAGTTTTCTTTGTTAATTTTTTTCTTTAATTTGTGTTATTCTACTATGACCTTATGCCAAATTAAGCTACATAAACCCATCTCCTCCACGTTTTGGTGCGCACAAACACGAGGAAATGCCCTGTGTAAATTCACAAATTAACGAAAGTTGAAAATACCATTACGGAGAGAAATGAAAGCAAATCTTGTTTCCAATATATTTAGTTGTTTATTCACGGATTCACTTGTTTAACACTGGGAACCACTTCGTTTCTTCTATCTTCTCTCATGCCAGACTAAAGGACCAGATCTTTCCTTTGGCCAGCAAGAACTCTATAATCATTCTGGCGTTAATCGTTGTTTTCTCGTGTCACCTACCACCCCACCACCCATCCTTACCTCGTGACACACGGCTTTCTGACCTTGCTACTCTACATCTCCACCAATGGCCTGAAGCCTACTCTAATTGACTATGTATCTATAAGTCTGCGACAAGAACCTCGTAATTTCCAGTCAAATGGCACTTAACCCCGAAAATCTTTATAAATTTGTCTATTCATTTCTCTTCGATTCTCTACCATACTTTTGGGTAAATTCAAATTAGGTTGCATCTTGTGCAAAGAATTCAATAATCTACCTTGATTTTTTTAAAGTGGAATCTTTTAATACTCCAAGATTATTCTAAACTAACATCAGTGTCTCATAAAAATGCAGATGATAATTTGAAAGATTCTTTAAGTAGGAAAAACACCGATAAAAATAGAGTATTGATAAAAAATAAATCTCGTATATCTGTCAAACAGCTTATCAGGGATAATTGTAAAATTTATCTTCGCATGACATTTTTTAGAGATGTTAATTTTAACTCTACTAATTAAATTTCATTACACTATTTTTTAGTGTTACAGACTGTGATATATAAATGGTGAAAATTAATTTTATTAGCTACGCCAATTTCAAAGCTAAAACATGAAACATGAACATGAAAGAATGAAGAATGCTAAAATAAATATCATTATATATATATATATATATATATATGTGTGTGTGTGAAATATTATTTATTTTAACATTCTATATATATATATATATATATATGTGTGTGTGTGTGTGTGTGTGTGTGTGTATGTGCTTGTGTGCGTGTGTGTTGTATGTGTGTTTGTGTTCGTGTGTGCAATTTTCTTTAAAAATGAGACAAGGTGCCGTGTCTCTGATCAATCCAAATTAGTAAATAATTACATTGGATATACTACAGCAGTTTCAACTAAAACACTCACGTTACATCTCTCTGATCATAGCTCTATTAGATCTCATTTAAATATACGTGAAAACGTACCAAACTCTATCCGTAACCTACTAGTCGATAATACAAATATGATAGTATCATACGCATGGAAAAGAAAAAGGCTAAAAATAATGGAAGTATTATTATTAAAAAAGAATCCAACACTCAATAATAGCAACTAAGATCACGACAACAATGTGTTGACCGTGTTTGAAAAATAAAACATCCCTATAACTCTAGATAAATTCATAAAATATTATATATATTCAGTTAACAGTAAAATAAAATCCATCCTTGTTATTGGCTAAAAGTATAGCGGAAAGCGCTTGGATAAATAAAATATTTAGACGATTTTTATATAATTTATCTACTAAAAAAATTATAAAAGATTACATGAAAAATTATATAAAACACACCTAACTACTGCCTCTTGCCTGCCATTTTTAACGAAACTTACATAAAATGAGAGATTGCTGTTTAAATATACCATACACATAGCTATTAGGACCTTGAATAACTTCTTGCTGTTTTCTAACAGGTGGCGTTTCTAGAACTGCGTGCAGAGATGGGTTTCGACGCTTCAAAAATAATGATTTTGATATTGAAGATAAAGAACGCTCTGGCACCCCCCAAAAGTTTCAAGATGAAGAATTGGAGGCATTACTTCATGAAGACACATGTCAGGCGCAAGCTGAATTTGCAGAATCATTATGAGTTGATCACACAACAGTTTTGGAAAGTTTGAAAGCATTAGGAATGATTGAAAAGCATTTTCAATCATTTTTCTTACCCATCTATCACCCTCCTTCTGACATTTCCTATATCTAACCACTCTTTCTCGTCACTTTCCCCTATGTAACCCACTAATCACTCTTTCTCATCACTTTCCCTTGTGTAACCCCCAACCACTCTTTCTCATCACTTTCCCCTATGTAACCCCCTAACCACTCTTTCACATCACTTTCCCCTATGTAACCCCCTAACCAATCTTTCACATCACATTCCCCTATGTAACCCCCTAACCACCCTTTCTCATTACTTTCCCCCTTTGTAACCCCCTAACCACTCTTTCTCATCACTTTCCCCTATGTAACCCCCTGCACAACAGTGGCAGTGAAATGCCTTGCTTGGGGTGAAATGATTAAAAAAAAAAATCAAGAAAAGACAGCTGAAGTTTTTTGGAAATGTAATGAGGAAGGGGGCTTGGAGAACCTGAAATTCACGGGACAGGTAGAGGGAAAGAGGGACAAGGGAAAGCAACGCACAGTATACCTGATGGATTTGAGTAGATAGATAATGGAGCGAGATTTGAATGGAATAATTAGAGAAGGGATATTGAGAGCGATAAGGGTTAGGGAGATGGGGAGAACCATGATCGCCTACGTCCTGAAGGGACACGGCCCATAGAAGAAGAAGATCGTAACCAGTGATAAAAAAAAACTGTATACACTACGATAACTCTAAGCGTAAAAGATCGTGGAATAAGACAGATCATTCATCAGCATCAATGGCAAAGCCGAATACTCATGGCTCGAAGTTTCTTTGTGGGATCAGCTGGGTGGTGTAGTTTATTATGAGCTGCTCAAATCGACTGAAACCATCACGGGAGATTGCTATTGAACACTATTGATGGTTTAGAGCTGAGTATTAAAGAAAAAAAAGTCGCCGCTATACGAGCAGAGACACGACAAAGGGATTTTGCAGCATGACAGTGCTAGGCCACATGTTGCAAAACGGATGAAAATCTACTTGGAAACGCTTAAATTTACCAGGCATTGCTCCGTCCGATTATCACTTTTTCTGATCGATAGAACATGGTTTGGCTGAGTAAAAATTTCATTCTTATGAAGATGTCGAAAAGAAATAAATGGAGCGATCCGTGTTTAGTCTGAAAAGACATCGTTTTATCGACGTGGAATTCAAATGCTACCAGAAAGGAAAACAGGTAATGGCTAGCGATGGACAATACTTTCAGTCTCATGTTTCTTATTAATTTTTATATATAGAACATTACTTTTTATCAAAAATCAGCGAGAGCTTATTCAAGGTCCAACTATATATATATATATATATATTGAGAGCTACAAATTCTGAGTGCTCTTAAGTAAAATCCAATGTTTATACCGGATTTTATTTTGTTGTTATTTTGCTATTATGATGAGATCTAGTAGATACAATAATAAAAAAATAATAAAAAATGATATTGAATTTATCAAGAGTTTTCTTTAAGGCATAAGCACTGTTACTACACTCTTGTACAAATAATTGAAACAAAACGAATTATGTCTGCCTAATATCTTTCACATTTTCCCTGATCACGTATACCTTGTCTCTTGGTGTTGTTTTTCTTTTATGTTTTCGACAGATGGATCCAATTTCTTTTTTCGCCTTGATGACACGACTGACAGCTGAAAGGCTGACACCAACAATATCCATCATTTCTCTGTAAGGCTTGCCAGTGTGTTTATGCAGCGTTACAATTTTCAAACGCTTCCTTCGAGTAACATCCATTGCAAACAATGACCGTAGAACAACCAATCGACAGACGAGACAATAGTGCTGGGTGTCATAAAAATCTGATGCAATCACGGATGACGGAGCATTTTTAAGGTCAAACAAATTTCATTATACACCTCGAGAATATATTCATTTACTGCACACCACTTCAAATCAGCTAATCTGTGAAAAAATTAGAAATTGATTACACCGTCACTCCAGTGAGTCTAAAACTGACCATATGGTGAAAGAAAGGAAACTAAAGCAGTTGTTTCGATTTGTGGTGAATACGGAATTAAAAGTAACTCTATTCTCGTCACTTTTTTTCAGATTTCACAATCCGGTGTGAAATCTAATTTTGACAAATAAGAAAAAGAATTGACCCCGTACTGAAGAAAAAGACAAAGCCAAATATCGCGATCCGATGTTAAACTAATTATCTAACCAATGAAAGAAAGCGATTTGTAAAACTGAGAGAGAAGTTAACAAGCCGATGTGAAAATGTCTTAAGTTATAAGAAAGAAAGAAAGAAAGAAAGAAAGAAAGAAAGAAAGTCGAATCAGACAGATGGAAGCAAGATTAGACACCGTCAAGATATGACAAAAGAAACTTCAAGCCACTGACCCGGACATAAGGTCTCGACACACATTCGTTCTCATTCTTCTCGTGTGCTATTTTTTTTATCTCTTCTTTCTTCTCCCCATACTCTCCGTCAACAAAGAAGAAGGCGACAACAACAATAACAACTATACTTCAACAAACTTTTAAAAATTAACTTCAATAAGTTCAATTTTCCTTTATCGCTTTACCTTCCTCTTCACGTTCTTGCTGGCCATAAAAAAGGAAAAGAACATAGAGTTTATTAGTAACCCTGTAAACACGGTATAAACACATTCTGCTACTAACAGCTACAACTCTGGATTCACTTAACTACGTACCACATTTCTCTTTGAACATTTAACTCCTACAAATTGATGTTATTCTGTTTTGTTAGTAAAATTCTACTTTAACATAGAAACGAAATACATTTTTATTCTTCCAACCTTCAATCTTCTGGTGATTCTGATAACCTTTAAGTTGTAGGGAGTTTGGTTATGTTTGACACAAGTCCAATTAAAACTATCCTCCCTACTTCACTGGTGACCCCCGACGTCTAAAAAAGCAATCAGTGGAAGAGCTCCCCCTACTTCACTAGTGAACCCCGACGTCAAAAAAAAAAAAAAAAAAAAGAAAAAGAAAAAAGAAGAGAAAAGAAACGAATTCTCATCTCTCCATATTTGATAACACAGCAAAGAACACACAGTGGAATTGATACGTCAAATTAATTTGCACAAAGGTGTATAGAAACCAACAACAAAAATGCGTTAATTACAAAGGCACGTAAATGCACGTAAATGCATTCAGGAACGTAGCAAGAAATAAGGAAATCAACATCCCTCCCTCTCGCTGGTGAAGTTGCGCTCATGAACAAGAATACATGCGTAGAAAGAAATAATTCACTACTCAATGATACGGACACATACAAAAAGATAAACGAATATGAAATAATTACTGAAGCGCAAAAAATTAAGAAGGAGATTACGAAACTAATTAAAAATGAAAACAAATAATGGTAAAAACTAACAAAATATCACCCGAGAATATCTAAACTTTGCAGTCTCCCTAAACGTCACAAAATAGGTATGCCAATATGCCCCATCATCTCAATAGACAGCGCACCCAAACTGGCAAAAGCCATAAAAAATCTACCCCCCTCAGTCAATCTGATATAAAGAACTCAGACAACCTAGATAAAAAAAAAAACTAAGAGAAATAAACATGATTGACACGGACAGTCTAGATATAAAACCACTTTACATCAACATCTCAGTTGAAAAATGCCTAAATCTCTTAAAAAAGCATAATGAAAGTTAAAGCTTTCCTTACCAATAGCTAAAATAATAAAAATGTATCGTCTCATGACCAATTAATGCTATTTCACATTTAATGATTTTTCTAAACAAAAGTTTGGATTACTAATAGCATCGTCATGAATCTTTCCAAAATATTTTACCCAAACAATCAACATTAAATAATTAATCATTTCACTCCAAGCAAGGCAATAAAGCCACTATGCAGCAAGGTATTACTGAGTGTGAGAAAATATGACAGAAAAAAAAGAAGAAAGAAAGAAAAAGGAGAGAGAACTATAAAAAAAAAAATTAGTTCCATCTCTTCATTTCAATTGTAAAATAATGAGACTTCGCCGCCAATCTAGTACTGCGCTGAAATTCATAAATCTAGGTATCATAGAAGAAAGTTCATTAGAACAATTAAAAGTATTTACAGAAAAGTCACAGGGAACCTATGGTAAATTGCCTGAAGCCAAGATGTCAGATCAATAAATATTACATATAAAATAATAAAAGTAAATGTCACCTATTGAAAACTGATAGGAATAAAATGATATAACAATCCAAAGAGAATGTTCGATAATAATCTAAAACAATAATTATTGAATTAGAACTACCATAACTTCACAATTTTTATCGGAGGCTTAGGGTGGAAAGGTATGTTATATGAAAATTGAATCAAGAAAAAGACAACACGTGATGTGGTAAACTCAACAACTTTATTCAAACTCTGCTGCTAGATCCGTTTTGCACCCAGCATTCACTGATGGGACCGGAAGTGCTTGCAATCATAATCAAAATATTGATGTTGTTATAAACAGAAACCGAGTCGTTTCATTATTTCTCACTCATTAGGATTGCGTTCTAGTAAAACAACAGAAAAATAAAACACTTCTATAATAAATATAGTACATTACTACAGTGAAATCGTTTGCAATCCTTTTCTATAATAAAATGAATTTCAGTATGTTTTTGTAGGTAAAGGAATTTGCAATAAACTTCTTTTATGGAAATATTTCTAATCTTTAGTGATACAAAGTGCTGAGATTATTTGGAAAATCCTACGTATGATGTGATGGGTTACTTCGGATTTCTCAAATATCTTTTATTGACTGCCTGTGTATCATATCATGGGCTACCTAGACAACCAATAAAAGATATTTGCTTGAGAAATCCTGTCTATGATATCATCGGTTACATTCTTCTTCTTCTTCTTCTTCTTCTTCTTCTTCTTCTTCTTGTGTCATATTCCTTCAGGATGTAGGCGATCATGGACTTCCACTTGGCTCTGTCTTTTGTCGCTCTTAATATTTTTCCTCTTCGTAACTCTCCTAAACCCCGCTTCACCATCTATTTACTCAAGCCTATCAAGTACGTCTTGCACTGATTCCACCTGTCTCTTTTTCCCTATGTCCGTCCTGTGAGTATTAAATTCTCCACGCCCTACTTCCTCATTACATGTCCTAGGAACCTTATCTGCCTCTTCCTGATGTTAAGTATGAGTTTTCTTTTCGTTTGCATCCTCTCCAACACCTCATCACTGCTCATGCGCTTAATCCATGGTATCCTCAGCATCCTTCAGTGGAACCACATTTCTGCTGGCTCAAACCTGTCCTTCACTCTTGAGGAGATCGTCCAACATTCATTGCCATACAGAAGGAGAGATATCACATAGCAGTCAAGGACTATTTTCTTTGTTTCCAAAGAGATTTTCCTGTCTCTCAGTACTCTGCTTAGCTTTTAAAATGCATCTTTTTCCATGCCAGTGCATCTTCGGATCTAAATGTTGCATTTTCAATACTCTGTCACAACACTTTCCAGATATTTACATTTCTTTAATTGTTTTATTTTAGTTTCTCCGACCTGTAGGTGGCATTTTGGGATCTTCTTTTTGCTGATGACCATACATTCCGTTTTCTTGAAGTTTATGCTCAGTCCTTTCTTCTCGTGCATTCCCTTGCTACTTTCTGTAGGAGGTCCTGCATTTTCTTTTCCGTGTCTGTTATCAGCACAGTGTCATCTGCGTACCTTACATTATTGAGATTTTGACTGCAAATGACGAATCCTAGCAAGAATTTTATTTCTCTCAGAATTGTTTCGTTGTATGCTGAATAGATCCAATAAGAAAACACATCCTTTTCTTTTGTATACCTGCTGAATTTATTTTCCGCAATCGGTTTGCAGCCAATAAAGTTTTTTGATTATCCTAATGTCTTTTCTAAAAATCTCGAGGTTGTCGAGCATCTCTGTCAGGTCTTTGTGGCGTACTTTGTCAAGCACGTCAAAAAGCACAGATAAAGGTCCTTCTGTATTTGTATTGCTTTTTCAGATCACATTCTGAGCATTAATATAGCATTCCTCGTTCCGGTATCCATATCGAAGCCACACTGTTCTTGTTCTATCTCCGGGCCGATTCTGCTGTGCGCTTTTTTCATCAGAATTCGGATGATGAGTTTTGTTATGTGGCTCATTAAGCTGATTGTTCGGTGGAGTTCACATTCCTTTGCACCTGGCTTCTTAACTAGTTCTATGAAAATTGATCTTCTTAGTATATTGCCACTGTTGTAGATTTCGTTTATTATTTCTGTGATCCTATCTATATCAAAGCAGTCTAAGGACCTCAGTATGACTATTACTATACCGTCGTGTCCTGCTGCTGTTTCTGTTCAATTTGGTCATTGCCGTTTCAACTTCACTCTTCAATATTTCTGTTCCATCCGTAGTGTATTGATGGTTGCTCTCTACCAATAAAAGATATTTGTTTTAGAAACCCAACCTATGATGTTATGGCTACATAGGTAGCCAATAAGATATATTTGCTTGGGTAATCCTACCTATAATATCATGGGTTACATAGGATTTCTAAAAAGTACCTTTTTTTATCTTTATCATAGGCATGATTTCTCAAATAAATATCTTTTATTGGTTGCCGATGTAACCCATGATATCATAGCTATGATTTCTCAAATAAATATAATTTATTGGCTGCCTGTCTATAATATCATGGGTTACATAGACAACCAATAAAAGATATTTATTTGAGAAATCATGCCTATGATGTCATGGGATACATAGGCAAGCGATGAAAAATATTTATTTGTGAAATCATACCAATGATATTATGGGTTGCATAGGCAAGCAATAAACGATATTTATTTGAGAAATCATGCCGATGATATCATGGGTTACACAGGCAAACAATAAAATATATTTATTTGAGAAATCCTACCTATGATATCATGGGTTGCATAGGCAACTAATAAACGATATTTATTTGAGAAATCATGCCGATGATATCATGGGTTACACAGGCAAACAATAAAATATATTTATTTGAGAAATCCTACCTATGATATCATGGGTTGCATAGGCAAGCAATAAACGATATTTATTAGAGAAATCATGCCGATGACATTATGGGTTACACAGGCAACCAATAAAATATATTTATTTGAGAAATCCTACCTATGATATCATGGGTTGCATGAACAACCAATAAAATATATTTGCTTCAGAAATCCTGCCTATCAATAAAAGATAATTGACATAAAATTTAAAAAATTGTAGTTATAAATCATTAAATTAAATATTGCAAAAAAAGAAGCAAGAAGAATTTTAAATGCAAAATTGAGAAACGCACTCTAGCTAATGAGACAAAAAAATAAAGAACATTTGTTATTTAATGCAGAAGGATACTTCTGGATCAATAAATATATTCATAGGCAAGTATTATAATGACTCCCGTGTTTTTCTATATTAGTTCTCTGATTTTGTATTATTTTATCGATTCTCTCTGCTTTTATATGATTATATACAATCGTTGAAAACATCATTATTGGAAATCGCTTCCTGTGTTTGTACTACTGACGCATCATTTCTTGTAGAATCCATTCTGTTATAAACAGACTTAGTTTTTCTTATTGTCCTAGGAATAAAACCATCATCGACAATCTCACCTACCTCCCATTAGCATGGACCAGGCTTGCCTCCCAGAGAGTAAAACACTACGCCTCCTTGGTCTCACACTTTCAGCGGACCTCAAATGGAATGACTATATCGAATCCATTGCTAAATCCGCTGCTATGAAAGTCGGTTCTCTGTGTAGGACCCGGAAGTTTTTTCCGTCTAAATCTATCCTGCACATTTACAAATCTACCATCCGCCCGTGCATTGAATACTGCTGCCATATCTGGTCGGGTGCCCCTGCTGTTCTCCTCAGGCTTCTCGATAAGGTTCAGAGGAGGGTCTGTAATGTGATAGATACCGACTTGGCAGACCGCCTGCAGTCTCTCTCCCACCGGCGCGATGTGGCTTCCCTGTGTCTCTTCTATAAATACTTTCACGGCTTCCGCTCCGATGAACTTAGATCACTGGTGCCCCCTAAATACGAATTTGCACGAGATACTAGATTAGCAACTAGATCCCACCCTTTTACAGTGAAACCGATAAAATGCAGCCGTAACTTCTACTCCAACAGTTTCTTTCCTCGCACTTCCCGACTGTGGAATTCTCTTCCAAACGATTGCTTCCCCGACGGCTACAATCTCCAGGAGTTTAAATGTAAGGTCAATAGACACCTCCTAACACACTAACCTGCTCCCATTCTATCAAGCACTCTTCCTATCTGCCTAACCCTCATCCTCGCTATCCTTACTCATCTGTCACCTTCCTCCTGACATTCCCTATGTCTAACCACTCCTTCTCTTTACCTTCCCCAATATAGCCCCATGCGCAATAGTGGCAGTGGAATGCCTTGCTTGGGGTGAGATGATTAAAAAAAAATAAATAAATAAAAACATGCGTTTGTTTTAGAAAAGTTATTTTCTTTTTAATCATTTCGCCCCAAGCAAGGTGGGACCGCCACTAGTGCGCAGGGGGGTTACAGTAAAAGAAAAATCTGGGTACTGATGTTGCTAAGAAAAAAAAATGAAACATGGACGGGATTCAAGAAGATAGAAGATGGCAATTGACGTTTCATTTAAATCCTTTAAATTAAATGTTTGGATATTGTAACCATAAGGAAAGCAACAAAATGAGAGGGAAATGCGAGAAAGGAAACTGTTTGAAAGGAAGAGATGGTTACATTTAACTATTTCAACAGTAAAACAGTAGAACTTAGATGCCAGTCTAGTAGCACGCATAAATTCATGTGGTCGGGATTCTAAGAAAAAAAATCTTGTCACAGTACTTACCATTTATTTGGTGTGGAAAAAAAATGACAAATTTAAAACTACAATATATTGTTTTAGAATAAAAGTGTTAAGACACACACTATGAGGTTCTCTGCTTCTAGAGCTTTGAGAAGATTGTAATAAAAATGAAAACTCTATTTGAAATGAGCCAACATTTCACAATCTTCTTTTTTATATACCTTATTCATTCAGGACGTGGGCGATCATTATTCTTCCCGCTGCTTATCCATTGTAGCTCCTAAAAAAGACATAGTTCAGTTTTTGCTAAGATATCTTCGAGAGAATTAAAAAGGAATTGAAATACGTTACCTTATGGAATGAACTAACTTTTTAGAACAGAACTTTCCAAGTGCTTACTATTTTTTTGTAAACATTGTTAAGAGAATCTATTTTTTTACGAAATGAACTTATGTGAGTTCTAGGTGATTGAAATAAAATACTTCAAAGATATCTTTAATGTGGTTACCATACAATCCCATGAAGAAGTTTTTGAGATATATACAAATGGGGATCTTTCAGCCAGATATTCGTATTCGTAGTTTAGCGCCAAAATTAAGTGAGTTCGCTGGCAAAGACAGTTGTTGTAGAAATCTACTTCAGAGTAGTATCGTGTGGTCCCACTATGTACTTTACTCAGACAAAATAATTTTCTTTAAAATTAAATTAATTACAACTTTTCAATTATAACTGTTACTCCAACATAATTAAAAAGATAAGTTATTTTACTAAAATAAATGACCCACACAATACTTAATTGTTATTCTTAATACAATATAACTAAGTATACCATAATTATATAATCCTAATTCTGACCTAAACATTCCATCCCCTTTACTCATAAGATAGTAGTAAAAAAAATCTATGATTCAATAAAAGAAATGGCAATCTATTGCTGGAAAATCTTCTTCCTTGTCAGTCATGGATCGAAACAGACATGATCGACTAAGTGTATAGCACTTAACTGACTGAAAACCTTGAATGCTCGAAAATGTTATTTCATGATATAAAAGTGTTCATTTTATTTCAGAAATGACTGTTTTTCTTCCTTATTTTTCCTCAAAACATTATTGTTGGTTTTGCATATTCAGTTCTTTTGTCTGTGCATTGAACACTTTTTGAGCAACCAGCGCCTCTTTTACTGTTATATATATATATTGTAAAGTATATCGTTGATATGCACTGGTCTGCATCATTAGTGATGTTGCAGTCCGTCCGTCATTAGGGAAATCGAGCCTTGAAACGTCATATTTCTTCTCCATGGCGACTCAGTCAATACTGATCAAATATTGATTTGTATACCAGAGGTGAGCCACATAAACACACATCCCGAGAGGCAAATAATTGTGTTCCCCTACAACACGTCATACTTAAAACGAGTAGTATGTTTTCTGTTATGGTGAAACACACCTATTCCTCAGATAATGGACTCTCCCTCCTATATTAATAAGAATTAACAGGAAGTTAACTCGAGAAGTTCTGGAGAAGTTCTTAGAAGTTCTAGGGAGTTCTTTAGAGTTCTATTGGAGTTCAGTAGAACTATTAGTTAGTTCCAGTTTGGACATAGTTGGACTAAGGCAGTTGATATTAGCCGGCAGTTAGCCGAATATTAAGGAGTCAGCTTACAGTGGAAGATTACCAAGTTCCTAACATTTTGGGTGCTTTAAGTCGATAGCAACCGACATAGCACGATTATAACTTTCAATGCGAAAACTACTCCATAACATTTTCCCACATATTTTTCAAGTTTCTTCAGTTTCTTATACTTCATTCGTGTAAGACGACTGACTTTTTTAATCATTGATGCGCAGTGGGGGGGCTACATTAAGAGTAAAAGTTTAGTCAGGAGGAGAGTGAAGAGAAAGACGAAACAGTTGCGGGGAGTGCCAGAGAAAGAGCAAGAGAAGGATGGGAACACAGATGTGAAGACAGTTGCGAAGGTAGAGAAAAAGGAAAAGAACAAGATACACGGGGTGATGTAGAAAGGACTAGAGTCAAGTGGATAAGAGATGGGTATTGGCATTGCATTTAATTTCCTGGAGGTTGTA
>JBBBDQ010000345.1:975000-992500 GCA_037127315.1 Ascarosepion bandense | reverse complement strand
GATATTGAATAATACAAGGATTATGGCCTTATGGTAGTGAGGAATTCCACAAATTTTAATATAGATAAAAATTAGAAAATTAATTTATAAAGAATTTAAAACCTTAATTTAAAAGTAATTATTAATACAAACATAAAAAAGTAGATTTCCTAGATGTGACTTTAGATTTAGAAAGGTGTATATATCAACCATATAAAAATACAAATACAAATTCTTTATAAATCCACCCAAGATCTAACCATCCTCCATCCATTATAAAGCACGTACCCTCATCCAGAGAATATAGAATTAGTAGAAATGAGGAAGTTTTTAATAAGCACTGTATTTTTTATAATACTGCCTTAAAAAGATTGGATATAAAAGCCCAAATATTAAATATGTAAAAGAGAAGATCTACCTTAGAATAAAAAAATAGAAATAGAAAGATTATTTATATAAAGCCACTTTTAACCAAATGGTTAACATTAAATTAGGCAAAAAAAACAAAAACTTTTCGCTTTTATTAAGAAACATTTCCCGAATAATAATCCATTAAGCAAGATTTTCAATAAAAATTCTTTAAAGTTATAGTTTTACGGATAATCTGGAAAAAAAATATAACAAATCATAATAATACTATTTTAAATAAAAATTAAAATCTAATTGAAAAGAAAAATCAACCAAAAACTGAAATCAATAATTTAGACAGTAATAAATGTAATTGTAAAAACCCTATAGAGTATCCTTTGAAAAACAGATGCCTTGCAGTATCAATAGTTTATAAATGTACTAATTCTTTTACAGAATATAAATATTTATGTTGGTAGTACTAAGAATTCGCTGAAAATTTTTTTATCAACACACGTCTTCATTTAAAAATAACAAGTACAGAAATAGAATATCCCTATCGAAATATTTTGGTATCTAAAAGAAACAAATAAAACTCCTACAATAAAATCGAAAGTTTTAAAAAAGCTAGAATATGTAAGACTTTAAACGACCCATGTCTCTTGTGTCTATATAAAAAACTATATATTATTTAATTTCTTAAAAATAAAAGTCTATTAAATAAACGTAATGAAATAAATGTCATCTGCAAACGTTGTAAAATGTTCACCTTAGAATATTGTTAAAAAAATTCCTCATAAAAGAATATCTATTAACTTACATATATCCGATAAATTGTTTTGTATTATAATATATCAATTAAATAGATATTAAAATGTTTACAAATTAAAGGTTTATGAAAAAAGGTTTAAAAATAGTATAATCATACTTAAAGGTCCCTTTAAATCAGGTAAAAAATATAGAATATTTTCTTTCTTTCTTTTTTGTTTTTAAAAAATACAGGAATACAGAGAAAGATAAGACAATAATCTTGTAACAAAAATGGATGCATCACACCCGAAGTAAAGCAGTCTAAACGGTGGCTTAATTGACTGACACATTCCCGTTAAGATTGAAAGATCATACAAACCTATATTTCCCAAAACATATAACCTATATTTTTAAATTTTAAAGGTTGAACTTAATTCTGATTAGTTAAATTAAACACACACATACATTTTTGTCTTCCCCCATCCATATCAATTCTTTAAGTAACAAGCGTATTGTTTTATGCAGTCAAATTTAAATCATTTTCACAAAAATAAGTCAACATTGCCTGATGACGAAGTAAAATCTCGAAACAGAAATTTTCGTGTCGCAATGTAAATTAAATTAGTTTAAAATAAAAAAATAAATTCAATCACACACACACACACATACACACACACACACACACACACACACACACACACACACACACACACATATATATATTCTTCTTCTATGTGCCCTGTCTCTTCAGGACGTAGGCGATCATGGCCCTCCACGTCTCCCTATCCCTTGTGGCCCTCAGCATGTTTGTTCCTGTTACTCCTGGTAACCCCCGTTCCGTCATCCACCCGACCAGGCCCTGCAAATATGTTATCCGCTGCCTTCCTCTGTCTCTCTTTCCCTCTATCTGGCCAGTCAGTATCAGGTTCTCCAAACTCTCCTTCCTCATTGCGTGTCCCAGGAACTTCAGTTGTCTCTTCCTGATGCTCGGTATTAATTTCCTTTTGGTTGTCATTCTTTCCAACACCTCATCGTTGCTTGCATGTTCAGTCCACGATATCCGCAGCATCCTTCTGTAGAACCACATTTCCGCTGCTTCCAGTTTTGTCCTCATTTTCGATGATATTGTCCAGCACTCACTACCGTATTGAAGAACTGACATCACATAGCAATCCAGCATTCTTTTCTTTGTTTCTAGTGAAATTTTCCTGTGTGTTAGTACTTTGCTCAGCTTCTGGAACACGCCATTTGCCATGCCAATTCGCCTTCTGATCTCTGTGTCGCATTTTCCATCTACCTGTTAGAACACTTCCTAGATATTTAAATTTTTGCACCTGCTTTATTCTGGTATCCACCACCTATATTTGGCATTTTGGGTTGCACCTTTTGCTGATGACCATGCATTCAGTTTTCTTAAAGTTTATTTGTAGTCCTTTTTTGTCACTCTCCACCGCTACCTTCTGTAGGAGGTCCTGCAGTTTCCTTTCCGTGTCTGCAATCAGCACTGTATCATCTGCATACCTTGTGTTGTTCAAGTTGTGGCCTCCAATAGCAAATCCTGGCGTGTCGTCTAAGGTCCTCAAAATATTCTCGCTGTACAGGTTGAACAAATCCGGTGAAAAGACACATCCTTGTCTTACGCCTCTTTCTATCTTTGTAAATCTACTGAGATCGTTACCTGTCCGTATGCAGGCTGTTTGCTGCCAGTAGAGATTCTTAATTACTCTGATGTCTTTCCCGAAAATGTCTAGGCTGCCGAGCATCTCCATCAATTCTTTGTGTCGTATCTTGTCGAATACATAGTCAATGAAACATAGGTATAAGTCTTTCTTCATTTGTATTGCATAGTCAATGCATAGTCAATGAAACATAGGTATAAGTCTTTCTTCATTTGTATTGCCTTTCGGAGAGCATCCTAATCATGAATATGGCGTTCCTTGTTCCAGTGTCTTTAACGAACCCGCACTGTTCCTGCCCTATCTTTAGCCTGATTCTGCTTCTCGCTCTATTCATGAGGATTCTGACAATCAGTTTTGTGATGTGACTCATTAAGCTGATAGTTCTGTATATATATATATATATATATATATATATATATATATATATATTGTAATAGAGGCCGTTGTGTATTTTTTGTGTGTATATATATATATATATACACAAAAAAAAAACACAACGGCCTCTATTACAATATATATATATATAGAACTATCAGCTTAATGAGTCACATCACAAAACTGATTGTCAGAATCCTCATGAATAGAGCGAGAAGCAGAATCAGGCACCTGCTTTATTCTGGTATCCCCCACCTGTATTTGGCATTTTGGGTTGCACCTTTTGCTGATGACCATGCATTCAGTTTTCTTAAAGTTTATTTGTAGTCCTTTTTTGTCACTCTCCACCGCTACCTTCTGCAGTTTTCTTTCCGTGTCTGCAATCAGCACTGTATAATCTGCATACCTTGTGTTGTTCAAGTTGTGGCCTCCAATAGCAAATCCCGTTGTGTATTTTTTTTTGTGTGTATATATATATATATATATATATATTTGGATTATTTTGGTGTTTTTTCTTTATGTCTTAATGTAAGATATTCAATAGTAGGTACATTAATATTTATGTTGCCGTCATTTTAGACGGCATATCGAAAAAATATTTAGCCGTCATATTTGGCGGCACGGGCCCACTTATATATATATATATATAATTTCGCGCTTGCGCATGGTTTGTTTTTAATTTTGTTGATTTCACAATATATTAGGGTCAGTTTGCATCGTCTGTGAAAAAAGAGCCTTATAACATAATTCACTACGCCAGAAATTTGGAAATAGAATGCTGTACCACTCTGAATTCGCACCGGAATGCCATGACGAAAATTTCAGTGCAGAGGATTCGGAAAGAGTTAGACGAGTGTAAGAGATAATACAAAGCTTGGAGTGACCACGTTATACATCCATTCATCTACCCACACGGTTTCAGACTCAACACGGAGGCCTACCTCAAATACCTTCAGGAGATAGTGCTGTCCTGGGTCAAGAGGTTGGCTGCTAGAAGACTTTATGTATGGCAACAAACTATGCATCATGCCACATAAAATAGAAGAAACCAGTAATGGCTGTCAGAAACTTTCTGTGGCCACATCACTCGTTATATCTGGCCACCTAAACCCCATAACTGCGACTATTTTGATTGCGTGGAGCGTAGTTGAGCGTGAGAGTTGCAAGAGATTCCGAAGTATTTCGGCTATATAGTCATCCGCAGACAGTCCTGCTTCGCTGTCTCACAACTCATCATCACGGTTAGATATCCGATTGCGTCTAGCCAGGATTGAAACCGATTTTCTCGAACTACGAAATCTCACAAAAATACAATACAGCAGAGTGACACTTTCTTATATATATATATATATATATATATATATATATATATATATATGTGTGTGTGTGTGTGTGTGTGTGTGTGTGTGTGTGTGTGTGTGTGTGTGTGTTGTATTTTTGTGATGTTTTAGAGGTTGGGAAAGCAGCAAATTTAATGGCTGCATCGGGCGTAGACACGCCTCTAGCTACGCCAATGAGTCGAGTAGGTTTCGCATTTTCTCGACATATTCGGATAGTCATTCACAGGGAGATTCTTAGCTTTTTGAGTGGCCAGTGCCCTTATATACACAGTCTCTGTGGGCAAATCGTGTGCGTTTGATGCTATCATAAAGGAGGAATACTTTTCATTTTATTGCACTCAAGGACTGCAGAAAACGGATTTATTTTTTCAGTGGATCAATATCTTTGTGACGTTTTTGAGAATTAGCGATTGGCTGTGATGCCATCAATAATTCTGATTATTCACATAGCGCGACAGGAACGTTTCTAACAATCATTCTTATAAAAAAAATGGACTTGATCGTATAAATAAGTTTCTAAATGAGCACCCGAAGCTAAAATTGGAGCAGATACTGTTACGCAATATATGTCAGTGAATGCTGGATAATCTCCTCACAAATGAAGAAACCACGGAAAGTGTGACACTGAGATCACCATGGCCAAGGACGCATTTCAAAAGCTAAGCAGAGTATTGAGAGGCAGAAAGATTTCGTTGGAGATAAAGAAAAGAGTGGTAGACTATTATGTGATATCTGGCCTTCTATATGGCAGCGAATGCTGGATGATCTCCTCAAAGATGAAGAGACTCTAAGCAACAGAAATGGGGTTCTGCAGAATGGTGCTGAGTATACCATGGACCGAACACCTGAGCAACAACAAGATTTTGGAGAGGAATCAAACTAAAAGGTAAACTTATACTTAACATCAGGAAGAGACAGCTGAAGTTTCTGGGATACTTAATAAGGAAAGAGGGCTTTAAGAATCTGATACTCACAGGACGGATAGACAGAAGGAGAGACAGGGGAAAGCCACGCAAGACATACTTGATGGGCTTGTGCAAGTGGATGGCGAAGCAAGTTATGGGAGAGATACCAAGAGAAAGGTGTTAAAAGCTACAAGGGATATAGTTAAGTGGAGGACTATGATTACCTACGTCTTGAAGATAAACAGCACATAAAAGAATAAAGAAGATATTTATATCGGCTCGGAATGAGAAATTGGAGAGCTGAGTTCGAATTTCAATTAAATTCACTCACGCGCAAGTACCCTTGCGAAGGGCATTAATCCATCTCTTCTCCCTCTGGTGATGGAGTAAATAGAAGGAGAGATTGGGTTATGTAGCCTTGATTGACAACCAGTCCACCACAGAAAGAAATGTCAAACTTATACGAGAAAATCTACCTAGTCAGTCATGCGTCAAATGAGACATGATCGCCTAAGCGTGTATCACGTATGGCACTTGACTGACTGATATTTATACTGTAGAAAAAATATTATGTAAAACTGGGAGCTTACATTAGTTAATAAAGTTGAAAAACGTCCTTGATAGTGGTAGGCGGCGAAAGTTCACGAATTGTTCTGATTGGAGATGTCAGTGTAGTAGGTCGAGAGGTCGACGTAGTAAGTCGATAGGTCAACAGGTCAACGCCGTCTGTTGTTGAATGAGAAATGCTGAATTAAATTTGTTGTGATAAACGCGTTGAAGTTGGTGCAACTTTGAAAGATTATGACAACATTGAGCAAGTTTTCTTGTGTCATGGAGAAAATCTTTTTCTAAATGAATAGTATTAAGTTTCTTGTATTTAACTCGATGTTGTTGGTTGACCACGTAGTATCTTGGAGTCTATCGTCATTCTAAACTGAAAATATAAATTGATCTACTTTTACCCATATGTTCGAATTATCCACTCTGGTAAGGCGTGAAAAAATAGCGGTTTAACGGACTGATGACCGTGTTTATATCTGCGTCGACAGTCTCTAAAAACTATCTTTTCAACTTACCGAGGGTTTCAATTTCCCTTCTGACTGGTGGAAAATAACCAAGAAAACTGAATGTCATATCTACTCTGATTTACAGTCACTTACTTAAAACACTCAAATCTGCTTAGCACGCATACAATTCGGGCTTCGAATTCGATTTCTACATTCTGTTTTCAGAAACCCATTAAAACGGGCTCTGGGTTCCACTTGCTAAATACTGTTATTTGGTCCGTAAATGGAAGTGTTATGTTCTTGCTAACTAACACGACAAATTTCTTCTTTCCTTTCACATATATGTGAAAATATTAATCAGCGAATGAGAACCCTGGAAAACATACCCGAAAACAAAACCTGAGAAATCTAACACGCCTACGCGAAATTTAATTTCGCTACGTGAGTCACCGAGAAAGTTGAATTTGTCGAGAAAGGCTTACAAGCTTCTACGCGGCTGGCCGATCAGTTACACCCCTGCCTTACATTCTCACCCACCGTCACGTCAAGTCCTTACCCCTCTCCTTCACACAGTGTCGGCAAAGAAGAAAGAACCTGTCAACATCACGATCACTACTACGTAAGGAAAGAGAGAACATCACAGAGTTATCGACTATCCAACTCACTCTCCGAGCGATACATATTTATTCCCTTTCCTCTTTTCTCACCCTTTCATCCCCTTCTGTCCAAGGACAACCGCTTTGGAAAACCACACACATCCTCGTGAACATTATATACAATTACAGCCAGCCAGCCTAAAACAAATTCATACCAACATCTGACGCCAACCGGGTAAGAATTAAGAACAACCAAATTCGTAAAACACTCGTCTGTATCCATCCAGGGCCGTAGCTGATGCTAAAAAAACACTAAGCACAGAGAAAATTACCCGGATTTATTAATTGACAATGTGATGACGTCATCAGTGTCATCCGTTTCCAGAAACTATGATTGTTGAGGATTTTTCGGCTATTCCGATGGAAATTAGGCACAGAACGTGAACGAAAGTAGGAAATCGGGTTCACCAGTCTTTTCTCCCAAAATTAATAAACAGATTTTTACTGCGTTCGTTCGGATGTTTTCTTCGTTTTTCTTTCTTTCTTTCTTTCTTTCTTTCTTTCTTTCTTTCTTTCTTCGTGAATTGTTTAGTTTGATTTCTGACGAAGACATTTTTCCTTGCCCGGATTTTCACTATGATTGGACGAATCGACCCGGACCCGGGCCATGTAATTCATCCAATAAAAGAGATACAAAATAGAGATACAATCGCCCAAAACATGAATCAGCTGCTGGATGCCATGTTGTGCTGCAGCATTAAAAGAATACTGAATTTGTATTATTGATTTATTACTGTTATTACTTTCTGTATTAATATGTCAAATTCTGCCACATCAGGTCGGGTGCCCCTGCTATTCTCCTCGGGGTTCTTGACAAAATAAAACGGAGAATCTGTCATGTGATCGATACCAATTTGGCAGCCCGGCTGTACTCACTCTCTCACCGGCGTGACGTGGATTCCCTGTGTCTCTTCTATAAATGCCTTCACGGCTTCTGCTCCGATGAACTTAGATCACTGGTGCCCCCTAGGTATGAATTTACACTAGATACTAGATTAGCAACTAACTAGGTCCTACCCTTTTACAGTGAAACAGATAAAATGTAACCGCAATTTCTACTCTAATAGCTTCTTTTCTCGCACTTCCCGCCTGTGAAATTCCCTTCCATATACTTGCTTCTCCGACAGCTACAATCTCCAGGAATTTAAATGTAAGGTCAATAGATACCTCTTATCACACTAACCCACATCCATTCTCTCAAACACTCTTCCCATCTACTCAACCCTCATCCTCGGTATCCTCATCCGTCTATCACCCTCCTTCCGACATTTCCTATAACTTGTAATGGACGAAGGCGTCCATTTCTAATTTAGATTTATGAGTCGACTCGACGCAACCTTAGTCATGGTTTGAAGCAGGTTTTAAGAAAGAACAAAAAGGCGAAAGTAACCAGAAAAACAATGTATTGACAAAGGTTACATGGGGTTGAGAGAGCATGCATGAGAACGTGAAAAGGAAAGAGTCATTCCACTTCGTCTGTTCGTAGAAACAAAGTAAGATGTATGAAGTTTTTACTCTAGCTGAAAGAAAGGTTTGTAACAATTGTTAAGATTTTCGTAAAGAGTTCAAAGTTCAAATCCTTGATGAAGAAAGTCAGACGGAAGACAAAGTTCTGTGTCTGTGTGTGCGTTGAGTAGAGAGAGAGACTTACATGCGAATGTAGCAGTCGGTGGATTTCTACTGACGAAGGTTGGAAAAATGTGAATCATGTGTAGGAAGTTATTTTATGTAAAGTCCTGTTTGAATGAAAGTTAATGTGCATAGTGTTAATGTAGGAGAAGAAAAATAAAAGAAATTTTGCGCCACTAATTGCTACACGCAATTAGTGCGCGTGTGTTTGTGTGAGTTAGGAAGACATGTTTTCTCTTGTCCCGGGACGAAATCCTAACTGGTGTACCACGTGCTGTTTTCCGTTTTTATTAGCATCGTTTTTGGCGAGAACCAGTCATCACGTGGACAACGAGTGACCACGCGTGTGTGTGTGTGTGTGTGTGTGTGTGTGGGTGTCAATGTATGAAACCCTACAAACTAACCACTCTTTGTCATCACTTTCTCCTATGTAACCCCCTGCGCAATAGTGGAATGATTAAAAAAATATTTACCAAACACAAATTTTAGTGTGATATATGTGTGGTAGCCTGTTGGAGGTATAGTAAGTGATGTACAGTAGTTGTTAGGAATATTGTGCACTTGTTTACAACTCAGTAGTAAAGATTTGTGTTTTATATCCACCCTATAAGTCAGCCTCTAGATTTGGAAAGATTTTTGTAGGCTTGAAAACTCGATTTGTACGCCGTAGTTTACAGGAAATTATATTTATAAAATGTATAAAGCCCATGTTTGTCACTTTTTTCAGCTTGGTAGTGAAGAACAGAATAATGACGACATCCAACCAAAAGAGAAGTTCTGAAAGTTGGAGCACAAGAAGGAAAAGTTGGAAGAGCTTTTAAAATTAGTTCTGAATAAAATTCGCAAACTCACAACAACTAGTTCACATAACAGCGAACAGTGAACAGACAGACATGAAAGAGAATAAGAGAAGTAATAAAAGTTAAGAAATATTAAATTAAACAAATTACCTGAGGAAATCTTTAAAAAATAATTTAAGCTAATTTAAATGTTCTTCTGAACAAGTTCATACAGAGAGAGATTGTAGAAGTAGGGAGATGGTTAATGTTTTCTTTTAATTGGCCTTATGTGAAACATAACCAGTCTTCCTACAACTTAGAGGTTTAATCCATAATTGTCAGAAGGTTATCAGCAGACACAGAAAGGAAACTACAAGACCCCCTACAGAAGGTAGCAGAAGAAAGTAACAAGAAAGGGCTAAAAATAAACTGCACGAAAACCAAATGCATGGTCATCAGTAAAAAGGGCAGCCCAAAATGCCAAATACAAGTCGGGGATACCAGAATCAAGCAGGTACAAAAATCTAAATACCTGGGAAGCGTTATAACAGAAGACGGAAAGTGCGACACAGAGATCAGAAGGCGAATTGGCATGGCGTAGGAAGCATTCCAGAAGTTGAGTAAGGTATTAAGAACCAGGACAATTTCGCTAGAAACTAGGAAGAAAGTACTGGATTGCTACGTGATGTCCGTCCTTCAGTATGGCAGTGAATGCTGAACAATACCATCAATGATGAAGGAAAAACTTGAAGCAACTGAAATGTGGCTCTACAGAAGGATGCTGCGAATATCATGGATTGAGCATGTGACCAATGATGAGGTCTTGGAAATGATGGAAACAAAAAGGAAATTAATACTGAGCATCAGGAAGATATAGCTGAAGTTCCTGGGACACGCAATGAGGAAGGAGGGCTTGGTGAATCTGATACTAACAGGCCAGATAGGGGGAAAGAGAGACAGGGGAAAGCAACGGATAACATATTTGAATGACCTAATGAGGTGGATGACGGAACGAGGATTGCATGGTGTAACAGGAGAAGGCGTGCTCAGAGCCACCAGGGATAGGGAAACATGGAAAGCCATGATCGCCTACGTCCTGAAGGGATAGAGCACATAGAAGAAGAACTAGCAGTTAGATTTGTAGAAGAATAAAAGTATACCTTTTGTATGTTTAAATAAAAACTTCTTAATAGGAATGAATAACATAAATTGGTAGAAGTTAATGAGAAACTTAATAAGTTAAGGGTATCAAGAGGTCGTAGTAGTCCTTGCAAAAATGAGTTTATATGTACGTAAGCAGGAACGTGTGTATGTATGAGCGTTTATTGTTAGGTAGGATAGTCTTTGAAGTTGTCGCTCAGGGTGAATGGTGAAAAGGAAGGAGGTGAGAGCTGAGAGAGAAAGAGAGAAAGAGAGAGGTAATAATAATAACGATGGCTTGACGTTTGTCGAGGGACGTGTTAATTACTCTTGTCTTCTTTTCTTTCTGGAGATAGTCGATTTTGCTCCGTCTTTGTTTGTGAAACTCTGAAAGATCATTTGGGAATTCACCCCCGGATTGATTCTGGCCTTTCAATTTTGTTATTAGATGTTTCCCAGTGTTCTACTGGCCAAAAAACATTTCACATCAAGGTGGGAAATTTTGCGAGTTTTGTATGTGTTAAGTAAAGGTTTTGTAAATTCGAGTAAATTCGTTTATTTCTAACAAAATCAATAAGTCAGTGCTTAGCATTTGAATTTTAAATCTAGATCTTGTTTTGTCCACTGCAAGGTTTAAAATGTTTTTTGAGGAATGCTTAAAAGACATTGAGTTATGCTGATGAGCTACACAAATGTTTACTCTAAATTATCTTGATACTTTTTGTGGAGATTTATGTTTAATGTGAGTTTTAATTTATCGATTTTCGGCTCCCTGTACTGCACAAGTAAGTACCTGATCCCTGCTATTCTCTATCTTTACAAGAGAGATATCAGACCAAAAGTGGATTGCTGTTCTCATACTTTGTCGGTGGCTGCCCAAATTTCACTCTGTCGATTTGACATAGTCCAAAAGCGTCTCGGAGTTCTTGTGTGTGATGAATTATTTTCTGCCCTCCAATCTCTCTCCCACAGGCAGAATGTGGCAAGCCTCTCACAGATCTATCGCTATTTTTTTACTGAAAGTACTCAGACGGACTACATTCATTGGTTCCGCTAGACCTAACCTTCACAGCAAGGACCCGCCATACCACTTACATCGTAGCAAACCACCCACATCCCCTCAGCATTTCATCGGTGAGAAGTAAATTCAACCCTTTCTTTCCTTGAACCACTGCTCTGTGGAACCGACTATTAAGAGAGTATTTCTCCGATCACTACAATCGTAACTTGTTCAAGGCTAGGGTTAACCGTTATCTTCTACTATCTGCACAAATTTCTACCTAACGTAACCCTTTACCTCAAGCAGTGCCCGGGCATTATAAAGAGTGAACCTTATTGTAAAAAATATATATTTTATTTATTTGCCTCTCCAAGATAATAATTTTGACAAACAAATTCGAGTTGCACAATGAGGATTGAACCCACAAGCTATGATTTGACAACTGAGGTTTAATTGATTGATTTGTTTTTACGTCTTTTTTACTTATTTATAGCTTAAGCATACTTTAGATTGTGTGGATGATATTTTATTCTCGAGGTAATATTACATTAACAGTTTTTTTTAAGAATAACAATTTAATACTATTTAATCCATAACTAGAGGGAGTTGATAGGTTACATACCATTCCAAAATTAATTGTGCGTAAGTGAATGTAACAAACCTGAATGAAATTTGAACTCAGCTCTCCAATTTCTCATTCCGAGTGGCTATGCATGACACAATCCGTACATCCATCCAAGTTTGTTAACCATTAAGCCATGCGAGTAAATTTTCATCATTTTATGTTTAAGTATTTTAATTATTTGCACTATTTACATTTTCGGACTGTTATCATATTCACGACGTTTCGACTGTTGTACGCTCCGTTTTCAGATGATATATGTTGAAATATCGGACTGAACCAATTATTTAGTCCACTGGAATAGATTGTTCTAGTTACACGTGCCATAACTCTCCTTGGTATCTCAGTTTAAATTATGTCTGTTTACTAGCTCAACTCTCCAATTTTTTGTTTACTACTGCTGTAGCCAGATATTGAACTCACAATTCTTTGGGTCAAGTCCTTTGATTACTTCAACCAACGCTTTTATCCATTGAGTTATTTATCCTGCACACAACAGCCAAAACGTCGTGAATATGATAATAAAGAAGAGGACAACAGTCTGAAAGCTTCAAATAGTGTAAATAGTTACAATACTTCATCTCGGAAATATAGACAGATCCTGAAGAAGATTGGAGTGTACAACAACCGAAACGTCGTGAATATGACGATAATGACGAGGACAACAGTCCGAAAATGTAAATAGCGTAAAAAAATAAATTTGACTTGTTTATTTGAGGATCTGCATTTAGATGAATATTTTTCTATCATCACATCAATTTTGAAAACATTTTTATTTTATTTTGCCATTAAAAATCTCTGTAGCTTATTTTGATGCAAATAGACAGGAAAATTAAAAAAGATTTTTTGCAACCACGACGTTATTTTATATATTTCATATTTTAATTTTGGATAAAATGTATTTTGATATATTTTTCTCTTAAAATATTTTTTTGCGTTTTCGAACATTCAGTGTGATGGTGATATTCTTTGGGAGGGGGTTCAATTCCTCCAATCTTGAACTCTATAAATAGTCCTATACTTACTGTAATTTCTACACATTATTCTTTTGGCAATGTTTAACCATAGTGCCTGATAAAAACGATCTGACAAAAAGACGGTTATTGCTTTATATTGAAATTACTGTACACACTTTTGACCCCACTCACTGTTTATTTATTATATTATAAAAATATGTGAACTAAATGTGATCTTTTAAAAAGATTTATTATTTACCATTTTATAAAGAAATAAATTTGAAAAGAATCTTTTTATTCAAAAATTCATTAAAACATTTAAAAAATTATCCAACTACAATGCTGCAGTATTTATTATTTAATGTTTTATAGATAAAAATATGATATATATTTATCATTTTTATTAAGATACCAATGAACTATATAGCAAGAAAAAATGCATAAACGTATATTATCTATTTCGGTTATTGAAATAATAAAAATTTCTGTATGGAGTCAAAAGTGTATGCAGTAATAGCAGCGTCAAGGGAATAACATTCTTTTCGACTCACTTTTTTATGCGCACGAAGGTTAAACACTGTTATTCTTTTTTTCCAAGATCGAAAGGGGCGTAAGACAAGGATGTGTCTTTTCACCGGATATATTCAACTTGTACAGCGAGACTATTCTGAGGACCCTAGATGTTATGCCAGGAATTGTCATAGGAGGCCACATTTTGAACAACATAAGGTATGTAGATGACACAGTGCTGATAGCAGACACGGAAAGGAAACTACAATTCAGTTAGCCGAAGAGAGTAACAAAAAGGACTACAAATAAACTGCAAGAAAACGGAATTCTAAAAGAGCAGCTCAAAAGGCCAAATACAGGCCGGGGTGGGGGAGTAACTAAAATCAAGCAGGTACAAAAATTTAAATACCTGGCAAGGGTTCTAACAGAAGACGGAAAGTGCGACACAAAGATCTGACACCGCTATTATTTTAACTAACTTGTTGTCATTTGTCACGAATAAAGAAAATGTATAAAACAAATTCACAACCATATGTATCAGTTTTACTACAATTCTTCTTCTTCTTCTTCTTCTTCTATGTGCTTTGTCTTTTCGGGACATAGGCGATCATGGCCCTCCACGTCTCCCTAACCCTGATGGCACTTACCACGCTTTCCCCTTTTACGCCATGTAACCCCGTTCTGTCATCCATCCGCTCAGTCAAGTACGTTACACGCTGTTTTCTCTTGTCTTTCCTTCCCTCTATATGGCCTGTTAGTATCAGATTCTCTAAGCCCTCCTTCCTCATTGCATGTCCCAGGAACTTTAGTTGTCTCTTCCTGATGCTCAGTATTAATTTCATTTTCGTTTCCATCCTTTCCAAAACCTCAGCATTGCTCGCATGCTTGATCCATGATATCCGAAGCATCCTTCTGTAGAACCATATTTCAGTTGTTACAGTTTCTCCTTCAGCGTTGATGATATTTTCCAGCATTCACTGCCATATTGAAGAACTGACATCACATAGAAATCTTCTCTTTTTTGTTTCAACAATTGTTTAATAAAGGGACATTTTTATTATTCACTTTTCGGCTATCTGTACCGTTCAAAAAAGTACCTCACTCCTCCTGCTATCATCTACCTTTACAAGAGTCAGATCAGGCCAAAGATTGAGAACGATTGTCATATTTGGGTGGGGCTCTAACTCTGCCGATTTAACAGTGTCTAAAAGCGTCACCGAGTCTTTGTGTCTGACGAATTATTTTCCACCCTTCAACCTCTCTTTCCCACAGGCGGAATGTGGCATGCCTCTCGCTGCTCTATCGCTACTTTCACAGAAAATGCTCGGACGAACTAAATTTCTTGATTCCGCCATGCCTAACCATCAAGGTATTGGCCTGCCATTTTCCACTAAGTTCGCCTTTTAAAACATTAAACATTACCGGTGGGGTGAAGGTAGTTAAAGTAATAACAGTGTCAAGGAAAAAAACTGGTATTTTGTACCTTATCATTTTGTCTGCACGAAAGTTCGAATCTGCCGAATTTCTTTTGTTCCCTTCAGAAAATCGGTGATATTTGCGTTTAAAAACCTTGTTTATATTATTATAGAAAGTGAACTTCGTTATTCGCATTGGACTGGCGAAACTTCACTCATTTTCAATACCTAAGTTGTCAAGTGAATTTTTAAGAATAATAAAAGCTTTCTTTAAGATTTAATTGAAAGCTAAGTGATTAAATTAACTATTTCTAAGAAAAATACTCTGGAGTATTTCAAATAGAAATTATATTGACTAGAATCTCAACTTTTTTCGAGTTTTGAAAATTAATCATTTTTCCGTCCATCTTGACAAGTTTTGTAAACTAAACTCGGTTTCAAAAATCTTGTAAAAATAAAATATACATTTTGTGACACGTTATTTTTGAAAAATTAGCAAATTTAAAGTTAAATTAATCTGATTTACACAAGTATTACTTGTTTATTGCATGAAAGTTAGAATAAAAATATTTCTTAATAACAGCGCTTTCTGACCTTTGAAATAATTGATTGATGTGTAAAGTGAGTGATGACAGCCCTCAACCGTGAAACACGCGTCCTTTTAGTGCACATACGAAATATCATACTTCGAAAAACAATTTTTACTATTCGGAGTAGATTTTTGAAAAAATCAGACAACTGCTTGAAAAAAAAAAAAAAAAGATGATTAACATTCCCCAAAGAAGTCCTGCGTTTGATTAATAAAAGTAATGATTTCAAAATAATTTAATTCATTTGTATATAAATCTTGAAAGTTTCATTAAAATCAAACGACAATTACTTGATTTTTTGCAAGAATTTTCAAATTAATGTTTCTTTTACCGGGAAAAAATGAATTGAGTAATATTACATTACCCATAGTAAACTCTGGTAACAATTTGGTTACACACTAACGAAAAAAAAAAAGAGATTTTTATCAAAATTTCGAATGTGTTAGAAAGGATTAAAAAATTTTTGAAAATAAATCGACTTTGATCTTTCCTCTTAATAATAACAAAAACATTTTGACGTAAAACTCTGGGGCCTTTTTTTTTTTCTTCAGGCTATGCTGTTTTTGAGCGATTGAGTGCAGGTACCTAGATAAAATAGCACAGAAAATTGAGAAAATAACATGGAAAATGTTTCTTAATTTGCAGTGAACAAAACAAGATCAACATTTAAAATTCAAATCTGACTCATTATTAGAAATAAACGAATTTACTCGAATTTACAAACTTTGCTTAACACACACAAAACTTGCGAAATTTCACACCTCGATGCGAAATGTTTGTTGTTCAATGGAAAGGCCAGAATCACATCCGGGACCGAATTCCCAAACGAAATAAAGGACAAGAAATTTAAACCGTCGTCAGAAAGAAATGAGATGAGTGTAGTTAACACGAACCTTGACAAACGTCAAGCGATCGTATTGTTATTGCCTCTTTCTTTCTCTCACACCGCCTTCTTCATCGTTCACCTCTCACCTTCTTTTTTTTATCATTCACCCGTCTACTTGATAACCGCACGGAACCCTTTAAGACTGTGCGAATACTTCAAAAGCATTCCTACCCAACAAACGCTCATGCATACTTACATATACACATACGTTCCTGCCTACGTACACATAAAATCACACTTGTAAGGACTACAACGAACTCTACCCTTAACTTCTTAATAATGTTTCTAATTGAACATTAACTTCTACCAATCATGTTATTCTTTTCTATCAATAAATTTCTATTTTAACATGCAAAATGTATAATTTTATTCTTCCACAAATCCACACATTCCAAACTTCAACCTCCTGATGATAGCGAATAATATTAAGTTGTAGGGAGTTTGGTTATGTCTGACACAAGGTCAATTCAATAAACATTAGCCATTTCTCTACGGCTTCAAATTACTTCTCACTTTCTTTTTGTGAGGATCAGATGGGAAAGAATAGAATCATACATCTTTAAAAGATTAACATCAGTAGCACCAATTTTGTTTTAGAAAAATGTGAAAAGTCTAAAATGCTATGATTATAGGTTTGGTGTCTATCCTTTGTCAGAAGAAAATGAATAATTAAGTACACACACACACACACACACACACACACACACACACACACACACACACACACACACACACACAGTGAACTTGGATACGCACATTCCAGTAGGTACTTTGACCAATCCGAACGAACTTAGTAAAATTACTAGTAAAATTACTAGTAAACTTATGAATTTGCAAAAACTCTAAAAATAGTAAATACTCGTAGGTTTCCAAACTAATTTAACACATGAAGTTCAAATATTAAAAAAAATTTCATTAAAAATGACAAAGTGAT